>CANOBC010000118.1:0-184103 GCA_947563755.1 Lochmaea crataegi | reverse complement strand
ATTTAAGGCAGCTTTTAACTAATTAGAAGCTAGAACCTTGATCAGACACTACATTTAGCACATTTAGACTGATTTCACGTAACTTTCTGTTTCAAACAAAATGTCGTTTATTTCATTTGATGGCGCCGTTGATTTATAAAAGAAGGTTGTTTCCAGCTTCTTGATACACCCCGTGGTTCGGATTCGTTTTCTGATGAAAGTGATTCATGGAAGCCTACTATATTATCCTTTGATATATCATAAAATAAATGAGTTTTCAATGACATCTCATCGAGGCAAATAATGAAATTTTTTTCTTTATCACTTAATAGTCGAGTCCTAAGATCAATAAGACGAAAAATAAATTCGTTAAAGCCTGAATTTTCTGCTTAAGGGCCGATTCTACAATGCGAGTATAAAAGTCAGTATAGTTAATCCTTCGGTATTTTATACCGAGAATAACTGGTTGTCGGTTCTACAATCGATTTCTATGACAGGTACAGTTATTCCGAGAATATCTCGATAGTAATTCCAATCAACCAACGTTTTGACATTTGACGCTTTGAAAAGTTGGAATTTCTGAAATTTCTTCATACTAACCTAAATCAGGAATTTGGCTGATTGTTTGGTTTTGCCAATTAGTATTGTGTTGGATTTCCATTTATTGTATGTTTAATTATTGTCCTGCGAGGTAGACAACCCAAACAACAAGCCTTTTTGTACTCGTGGTGGTTATTTATGCGCGAGTTAGATTTTTTAAGTAAAAAATATACTTTTAAAAAAAATTTATTTAAACTTAGATAAAGACAAGTATTTGGTACAAAGATAAAATGTAGACTGAATAAAATTATACAATTATAAAACAATAGAAAAATGCTGAATATAATAAAAGATAAGGTTCGTGTTAACAGGATGTTATACACGTGTTGAAATCTTTTTGCTGATTTTGACAAATGTAATATAATAAAAATAATCTAGTAAGTTTCCGTGAGAAATGTCTACTAAGCAGTTATATAGTTATTGTGTCCATATGACTCGCGCGTTTAATTAGAGATTTACTATACATTTTGAATCGACACAGGCACTTGGACAAGAATTCAGCTAGTAGAATTAGTGTGAATTCTAAAATTCATGATATGTGCGTTTATCACGGTTTTTCTACGTTTTTGAAATAAAGGAAAAAGACTGCTATTGATGGTAAACGAAGCTGTGTGGGAAAGAGCTCTCTGAACGTTTTGGAGTTGACGTGGTACAAACTGAGGTGAGTAAATCTCTATTCGTTACCGGTCAATTTTATATTTTCGCTAATTTGGCATCTTCTTAATTAAAACCAGATTTCAAGACATATTTTGGGGTAAATTGTATAGTCCCAAAGCTTAACTCTCCTCACAGGAGCTCTTGAAGATAGATCCATAACAGCGGATCAAACATATTGTATTATTTGTTTAAATTTTTCTCAACTTTCGATCAGAGATTGATAGTCTAGTCTATAAGCTTAAAATGGTGTTACTTCTACATACTGTTATTAAAATTATGTGGTTTAGCTCATTCGATCCGGAATAATGTCTAGATCATTGTGCCAAATAATCAAATTAGCCCATAAAAAATTCCAAAAGTTATAAACAATTAAACACAAAAAAAATAGTGTTTGGTTTGTAGCTTATTGTTCGTGAATTATAATTATTTTCGAAATTTGAAAAAAAAGATCCTTAAAGAGGAGGAAATTTAGTAGAAAAAAGTTCCAACTCCCGGAACTGTACCTCCATTATTTATAATTTTAATTTAACGCTGAAACTAGCCCTCCGCGCGCCATCATTAGGTTGCGCGCACGGCCTCGAAAGCGAGTACGTCACTTGAAAAAATTCTTTTTAAATACTTAGAGTTAATTGAAAAATCTAAAAAAAATCATAGTATAATCTAAACACTTTAAAGAATTGATTCCCGTTAGAATTTTTCAATATACTAGACGATTGTTAATTAACAAAATTTTTTCAAACTTCCTTCATCGTTCAAAACTAAAAAAAATGTTTAAATTTTTGCCGTAAAATTATTTCGCTTCGTGAAGCTCTTCTTATATACATACAAAACAAGAATGTGTCATCAAAGTTTTAAAAATGTTAATACTTTGTTTATAATAAGTAATGTAAGTTAGCAAAAAATGGCAAGTCAGTCATTTATTGTTAACTTGATAAAATTATTATAAACAAAGTATTAACATTTTTAAAACTTTGATGACGCAATCTTGTTTTGTATGTATATAAGAAGAGCTCCACGAAGCGAAATAATTTTACGGCAATTATTTAAACATTTTTTTTTAGTTTAGAACGATGAAGGAAGTTTGAAAAAATTTTGTTAATTAACAATCGTCTAACATATTGAAAAATTTGTTTTTATGAAAAATTCCAACGGGAATCAATTCTTTAAAGTGTTTAGATTATACTATAATTTTTTAGATTTTTCAATTAACTTTAAGTACTTGAAAATAATTTTTTTAAGTGACGTACTCGCTTTCGAGGCCGTGCGCGCAACCTAATAATGGCGCGCGGGGGGATATTTTCAGCGTTAAATTAAAATTATAAATAGTGGAGATAGAGTGCTGGGAGTTCGGACTTTTTTATTGGAACTATACTCCTCTCTAAGTATCTTTTTTTCAAATTTCGAAAATATTTATAATTTACGAACAATAAGCTACAAACCAATTGTTTAATGTTTATAACCTTTGGAATTTTTTATGGGCTAATTTAATTATTTGGCACAATGATCTAGACATTATTCCGGATCGAATGAGCTAAACCACATAATTTTAATAACAGTATGTAGAATTAACACCATTTTAAGCTTATAGACTAGACTATGAAGATACTGTAGTTAAGTGATTCATAATGATTTCATTTTTAATGTAGATGTCATTAAATTTATTTCAGAATGTAAGAAAACGACACAGTGAATAATAATAGAAAAGACCTAGACTGGAAAAAAATTGAAATAAGATTTAACGCTGTTTGTGAAACATCTCGAACAGCTAAAATGCTAAAATGCTACGGAGTAAGTGGGATTCTTTAAAAAAGAGCACAAAAAAAGAATATGCTGAGCACAAACAAAGATTGTATAAAACAGGTGGTGGACCAGGAGGTTCTGGAGTATTGAGTGCTATTAGTTCCTGCATATTAGCTATAGTTGGTATTGGTGTTACTGGAACTAGTTCACAATTTGATTCCGATTTTGGTAATAGAAGTAAACTTATAATATCTTACTGTTTGTTTAAATGTTTTTGTTCCTATTCCTAGATTTATGTAACAATGAAAGTGAGCTGGCTTGTGATAATTTCAACTTGGTTCAAGCACAACCCAGTACTAGGTCTGATGAAGCAATACCTACAAATTCAGAACAAGAAATAACCATTGACAAGATCAGTTTAGATGAGTCAGAAATAGTAAGTACTAATAATAAAATGAGTTTTCACAAGAAATAAATACATGAATAATTTTCAGTTAAATTCAAGTACATGAAAATCATGGGCTCCGCAGCAGCTGAGACAGCCTAAAAATAGAGCATTGAAACTTTCTGGTAAGAATATCTAATTCTTTTTGTAGTGGTGCCTGAAATATTTTTTTACCTACCCTATAGAATCAAATTATGCTGATTTATGTTCGGAAGATCACACCGAAGTAGAAACAGAACCCACTGAGAAAACTCCATTGAAACTTGAAACACCACCAAAAGAAAATGGCACTCTCTGAACAATTGTCATATGAGGAATTACTGAAGAAAAAAATTGCTCTCATCGATTTACAAACTGAAATTCTACAGGAAGAAAGGAAACAGAAAAGGGACATGATTGATACAAAAATCAAAATATTGAAGGAGGAATCAGATCAAAAGAAAAGACAACTTGCTGAAAAACACGAGCTTGAAATGAAGATTCTGTTAGTGGAATTACAAAATAATTCAGCTAGGCTGATCATTTTTTTAATGAATAATTATATATATATATATATATATATATATATATATATATATATATATGGATTTTATTGAATTTAATAATAATACTTCCACGACCTAAAGAGTGTGGCTGAGGCATATCAAAAAATTGATTGAAATAGTTGATCATCAGAAATTTAAAATTTTTCTTATAATCAAATATTTAAAATCAACAAAAAATATATATAAGTAATCTAGCCCCAGTATACCTGATGGTGTAGGTATCATTATTTCATGTTTTCTTTGAAGAAGTTTTATTGCTCAAGTAAAATTTTTAATTATAACCACAAAATTGTTAATAAATAGTACCTGCCGTTTCATTTTTTCAATAAAACAAAATAAAAATATGCATATATTATGAAAAGTATACAATTTTTATAAATTTGAAAAATGGTTTAGAATGAAGGAAGCTCTCATTCGGTTTTGTTCAGGAGCCATACCTGCATTTCCAGCAGGTGGTGGTATGTTAATGTCCACTTCTTCAATATCAATTCCATTGGGCGGTTCTTGTTCATGTTCTTCAATTGCTAAATTATGCAAAAATGCTGTTGCTACTATTATTGCCTTGGAATGGTTCAATGAAACACGCATCCCTAAGGATAAAATGGGAAATCTTCTTTTCCACACTCCATACAACCTTTCCACACAGTTACGAGTACGAATGTGAGACTCATTATGAAGTGCTTTTGCTTGAATATTTGGTTGTTCCAACGGTGTCAGTAAAAAGTTGTTATTGCCATAACCACTGTCGCCCAAAATAACCGATGTTCCAAACTTTCCATTCTCCAATCTTCCTTTAATTCTGCTATTATTATAAATAGTCTGGTCATGTGAAGCACCAGGCCAATGACCAACAATGTCCATTATTCTCAAACGAGCATCACAAACTGTTTGAACATTCCACGATAAGTATCCTTTTCTATTACGATATCTCTCAGCTTCGTTACTACCTGGTGAAACAATGCGAACATGGTACCAATCACTTTAGGAAATTTTGCAATTGCATAGAATTCTTCTTTTACCCTCTGACACTCAATTTCTGTTTCTGGTAATTTAATAAATCTTGGTCGTAAACTTGCAATAGCATTGATCACCTGAGTAACAATGTTACAGGCAGACGTTTTGCTCACTCCTGTTAAATCACCTGTAGTAAGTAGCATACAACCTGTGGCATAAAACCGTAAAGTTAGAAATATTTTTGTCTCAGGTGTTATTGCATTGTCTCGATTAGTGGATGATTTAATCTCATCTCGAATAAGACCTAATTAGTAATTATGCGCCAAGGTAGAAAAGTGAGGTATTATTGCCGAGGTCCATTAATACACTTTTCTACCATGGCTCATATAGCATTTTTTTCACTACTTCACTACTGGCATTTTATTTTTTTAAATATTAGTTTGTCGACTCCCGTTTTACATGACATGACAGCTGTGCAAAAGTTAACCTCACATTCTATTAAATGAATTGAGATTTAGTTCTAATCAAGTAGGCTCTGTATTTTTCTACCTTGGTTAATAATGAACAACTTTACTACCTCAACAAAAGTCAATAAAGTTAGGTTTAGAGGCTAGTAGTGAAAAACCATATTAAATGTCTGTTTCTGCAGCCAAAAACGCTTAAAAAATTCAAGTTCATCATACCTATTCTTCAAAATAATTATACCTAAAAACATTTTTTTACTTAAAATCTACATTCAACTTGTGAATACCTATAATTTACCTGACTTTAAATACTTTAGGATTTCGGTATAACCTAATCTCAATTTCGTCATCATCTGATTCAAAAATGTTACTGCAAGCGCCAAACGTGATGGCGAGCCCGCCCCCATGCGCACAAACTCATTTTCAATGCTACATCCCTCTACAGCTCTTGCAAGACATATAAATGCTCTGTACAGAGGCGTATCATTAGTTGTCCTCCAATTCTGTTGGCATTTGGCATTGTCTGAATAATTTTTGTGTTGTTTCTGAAAAAAATGTTCGCCTAACAAAAAACCAGTTATCAAGAGTCAGGCATGTGAAATAATTTTTAAAGTGTTCAATGATTTTCAAAGTGTCAAATGTGAGTCGGATACGTTATCAAATGTGAAAAATAAAACATCTCTCGCTACAGGTAACATTAAATAAATTTCAAAAATAACTATTTCAACACAAATCTTTATTTTGTATTACGTATTTCGATAAGAACCATTGAAAGAGTGATTAAAGAAGGGGAGCAATTAATTTCTGCAAATAACGTGCAAGTAAAATTTTCCACCCCAAGATAGAAGCGGCCTAGAAGAGCAGCACCAATAACTGATATTCCCGAGTATGAGTATTTCAATATTAGACGGAATATTTACGACTTTCAAGGGTGTCGTATTACGGTAAAAAAGTTACAACACAAAATTAATGACGTTTTGGGAATTGTGGCTTCCGGAACATCTCTTCGTAGGATTTTGAAGAAAATAGGTTTCAAATGGAGAAGGACTGAGAATAATAGAAAAATTTTAATTGAGAAAATGGACATCAGAGCATTGAGGATCAAGTATTTACAAAAAATCAATTATTTTCGTAGCCAACAGCGACCAATTGTGTTTCATGATGAAACATACCTTCATAGTGGACATACATCTTCTAAGAACTGAACGGATGAATCAACCAAAGGGTTATTTAAAAATATTTCGAAGGGACCAAGACTCATTATTGTCCATGCGTGAGGTGACATGGGCTTTATACCTAATTGTCGGCTTATATTTAAATCAGGGGATTATCATTCAGAAATGAATTCTGAAAATTATGGTAAATGGTTACAAGAAAAGTTGATCCCAAATTTACCTGTGAATTCGATAGTCGTGACCGATAATGCTCCATACCATAATACTCAAATTAATCCAGCCCCCAACACAAATTCTAGGAAGGCTGACATGGCGAAGTGGCTGCACGAAAAAAACATTTTGTTCACCCCTGACATGCTCAAACCCGAATTATACGAGTTGATCAAGAGAAATAAAAAGCATCATATTAGATACAAATTTGATGAGGTTATGCTTGAACACGGACATAACGTTTTGCGACTCCCACCCTACCATCCGGATTTTAATCCCATTGACTCATTTGGGCTACTGTCAAAAACAAAGTGTCCCAAAAGAATGTAACTTTCAAGTAGGAAGATGTGAGGAAACTGGCGGAGCACGAGTTTGATCAAATCACTTCCTAGGAATGGCATAAGCGTTGCCGACATGTAGTAGATATAGAGCGGAAATATTGGGAAAATGAAACATTCACAGATGTTCAAACAGAGGTAAATCCAGTGATTATAAATTTAAATGTCGATAGCAGCACAAGCAGCAGTAGAGATGAATAAAATTTGTATTCAGACAGTGACTGATTAAAGTTTATTTTTTAATAAGTGTATCAATATATAACATTTTAATGAACCGTACTACTACCTATAATACTGAATAAAATATGAAAAGATATTACAAACAAATCATGTTCCATTTGCTACCCTAATTAAAACTAATTATAGGTACGACACTGACCGGCAAGGGGCTTATCGTAATCCAAAAGTAATTTAGTTGGGAGATTCTATTCCTGCGCGATCGCTCGCCATCACGTTTGGCGCTTGCTGTAGGTAGATTGAAAAGATCCATCTCAATGTCTTCAATGTAGATAATTATTATTTAACCAAAACAAAGAAGTAGGGCTATGTAATAATAATATTCATATGTCATTGTCATAGTGTCGCGAGACGTTACTATTCTTGCGCGAAACCAACTAATAGAAATGCAGAATAAGTTTATTCCTCGGTTATACCCCCAAACTGGAATAGATAACTCATACTCTGGATTATACTTGCAATAAATATATACCTCTAATTGTAGAACGCAATAGTTATCCTAAGTATAGCGAATACCAGGTTTATACTCAAATTGTAGAACCGGCCCTAAGTGTGCTTTTGGAAGGTAACCGGTAAAAAGTTAAAAACATTTTTGTATGCTTTAGGTCCTATAAAGTAAACGCTTAAAGCAAACTTATTGAAATCGTTTGTGTACCTACAACCTTTAGGTGATTTATTTAATAAACTACACTGCTTTTTATAACAAAATTACTAATATATCCTTTGCTAAACAATATTGTAAACTTTACCCAGTTTCATCCTTGTGAAATCTGAAGAAAGATATGTGTGCAACAATTTTACCTCTACAATCGTCCAAACAACACATTCGTGGCATTTTCTTTTTAATAAATATCCTGTAATAATAATTAAATAATTCACTGCAAAGAGAGTCCAGCCTGTATACTACTAACTCCGCTCGTACCTTCAAACTACAAAAGACACACGGTATCTGTCTATCGCTCGATTGGGAGCTTCGAGATCCCGAAAAAGAGTAGCATCGGAGACCGAGTGAGATAGACATTGCGCTGGGAGGAGCTTAGAGTGAACCGACTATTCTTGTCTATGTACGCTGGTAACGTATGGTCCGAAAATCTTGAGGAAAAATGTAAAGGCTGTTAACTTTTACAAAAATAGTTTTTTCTACAGTCGCGCGTAAAATGACTAATTACTATTTATATTCAAATGAAATCGTAAAGTCGACAAATGCCGAGGATTGTTACTTTACGCTCTAGCGCAAAAAAGGAATCTTTTTCGCTCGCTTATTTAATCAAACCACGCCCTCCGAATTAACTCAATTGGTGAATATTTAACAATTTATCAGATTGAAAATCAAATAAAATTATATGAAAATTGTCAAAAATTTTGAAATATGGTCAAAAATGGTAAATAATTGTCAATAATTGTCAATAATTGTCAATTATTGTCAAAAACTGTCAAAAATGATCAATAATTTTTAGAATTTTGAAAAATGGTCGATAATGGTCAGAAATTTTAGAAATTTTTTTACAAATGGTCAAGAATTTTGAAAAATTGTCAAAAATGGTCGATAATTGTCAAAAACTTTTAAAAAAATTTGAAAAATGGCCAAACATTTTCAAAAATTGTCAAAAATGGTCAATAATTGTCAAAAACTATCAAAAATTGTCAAAATTGGTGAATAATTATCAAAAATTGTTAAAATTTTGAAAAATGGTTGATAATTGTCAAAAACTATCAAAAATGGTCAATAATTTTGAAAAAGGGTCAAAATTTTTGGAAAATTGTTAAAATTTTTGAAAGATTGTCAAAAGTTTAGAAAAATTGTCAAAAATGGCCAATAATTGTCAAAAACTATCAAAAATGGACAATTATTGTTTAAAATTGTTGAAGTTTTTGAAACATGGTCAAAAATGGTCAAAAATTTGGAAAAATGGTCCATAATTGTCAATAATTATCAAAAATGGTCAATAATTTTGAAAAATGGTCTAAAATTTTGAAAAATTGTCAAAAATGGTCAAAAACTATCAAAAATGGTTAAAAATTGTCAATTATTTTTAAAAACTGTAAAAAATGGGCAATTATTGTCAAAATTGGTCAATAATTGTTAAAAATTGTTATAATTTTGAAAAACGGTCGATAATTGTCCAAAACAATCAAAAATGGTCAATATTTTTGAAAAATGATCAAAATTTTGAAAAATTGTCAAAAATTTTGAAAAACTCAAAATTTTTGAAAAATTTTCAAAAATGGCCAATAATTCTCAAAAACGGTCAAAAATGGACAATTATTTCCAAAAATTGTCAAAATTTTGAAAAATAGATTATAATTGTCAAAAATTGTTAAAGTTTTTGAAATATGGTCAAAAATTTGGAAAAATGGTCCATAATTGTCAACAATTGTCAACAATTATCAAAAATGGTCAATAATTTTGAAAAATTGTCAAAAATGGTCAAAAACTATCAAAAATGGTTAAAAATTGTCAATTATTGTTGAAAACTGTCAAAAATGGACAATTATTGTCAAAATTGGTCAATAATTGTCAAAAATTGTTAAAATTTTGAAAAATGGTCGATAATTGTCAAAAACTATCAAAAATGGTCAATAATTTTGAAAATGGACAAAAATTTTGAAAAATTGTTTAAATTTTTGAAAAATGGTCAGAAATTTTGAAAAAATGTCAAAAATGGCCAATAATTCTCAAAAACTATCAAAAATGGACAATGATTATCAAAAAATGTCAAAATTTTGAAAAATTGTTGATAACTCTCAAAATTGGAGAAATGGTCCATAATTGTGAACAATTGTCAATAATTATCAAAAATGGTCAATAATTCTGGAAAATGGTCTAAAATTTCGAAAAATTGTCAAAAATGGTCAAAAACTATCAAAAATAGTTAAAAATTGTCAATTATTGTTAAAAACTTTTAAAAATGGAGAATTATTGTCAAAAATGGTTAAAAATTGTCATCATTTTGAAAAATGGTCACTAATTTTGAAAAACAGTCAAAATGGTCAATAATTGTCAAAAATGGTTAATAATTGTTAAAATTTTGAAAAATGGTCAATAATTGTAAAAATTTTGAAAAATGGTCAATAATTGTCAAAATTTTGAGAAGGTCAATAATCGTCAAAATTTTGAAAAATAGTCAATAAATAATACGAGCCGTTTCCGAAAATCGATTTAAACACGTAATTTATAAAATCGATTTACTAAAAATCGATTTTTATTACTATAAAAATCGATTATAAGAAAATAATAATCGATTTATATAACAATCGAATATTTCTGAACATACGTAGTCAGTAGATCTTTTTAAGGTTGATCATGATGAATAGCGAAAATGACGCTTATTCTAGCACTCCTATTATAACCTAAGATAATATAAAAAACTGTTATAATTATTAAAAGGGAGACTGTAGAAAAAATTATGTGTGTTTTTCGAGCGTAAAGTAAAATTGCCGCCTTCGAAAGATCTCCGCGTCGCGCGGCAACATTCTTTCTCAAGAGGCAATCTGTTACTTTACGCTCTAAATACACAAATACCCATTTCATTTTTTAATAATATACTCCAACTGTATCATAAAACAAAATTCAATCAATCAACAAGGCCCGAGTATTTATCTGAATCGTTGTATAATCCCTTGGACAACCTCCAATTATTCATCCATTATTATAGACTTTGCGACTCAATATTGTCCAGAAATCTTGAATTTGACGAGCTCAAGGTAGGTTAGGGGGATTGTTTTCTCTCGGTATAAAGTTGATGTTGCTGGCTTCATACCAGTTCTTTCGATTTTCACGTAAAGACATGGAAAAAAATCTGGCCAAGGTATAATTCCATCATTCGCATGAGGTATGTTCAAAAACTAAGCAGTTTTGAGAAATATATCTGGATATATAGGTCAATATTTAAAGCTTCACCACGAACAACGCCTACGAAAGGCTGCGAGATGAAGACAGACACAGAATTTGCACACTATACCAAAATTGTTTTTGCCCTTCAATATCCCATTATCAGGGACGTTCTCATAATCGTCCTTGTAGAAACCATCATTACCGTTCGTTCCGGAGTTATCAAAAGTGAAATATTTTTCATCGCCCATCACGATCATCTTGTTGACAAAAGGCACTTGCCTCAAAGCACGGCAACATCATGGAATTCCCTTTAATTGAGCTTCTCCGTATTTTAGAGCGTTCCTCTTCTTTTGGAATGGAATATTCTAACTTGATAAGATCCTAAACACCGTGGTATTTCCACTATTGAATATCAAGTTGTCATGGCCGCACGTTCTTGCACCTTTTTAAAGTCTTTAATTGGCTTGTTATCTCTTGCCTCCCTCTGCATGAAAAATATAGCATTTGCAACCACTTTCCTAGTTTGGTTTGTTAAAACTTTGCCTTTTACTTTAGATTTAAAAGCTGTTATTGATCATTATTGAAAAACACAGTTTAACTCACTTATACTTTCACTGAGTGTACTCTGAGATTTTTACTTGTCGATATACCTCTAGCAACTGGTGCATTGGGCACTAGGGAGGCGTAGCCATATCTAAAAACTCGCATCTCTTCCTATATTTGACAAGCTGTACATAAAAACGTGTCTTAAGGCTTGGTTTCGCATGTGCGATGGATGCATGCGTTTGACGCTTGGAGCGGCTGCATCCAGGAATGGAGAACTATCGATAGTCCAAACTATCGATATTTATCGATAGTGCTATTTTTACTATCGATTATTATCGATAATTTTCGATAGTTTTACAATCGGTAACATCATTGTACGATTTTTGTCAAACTGTTAAAAATATACATAAATAAATATATTTATTTCAAAACAACGTATCAACTTTGTCAAAAATTGTCAGAAATTTTGAAAAATTGTCAAAAATGGTCAATAATTGTCAAAAATAGTCAATAATTGTCAAAAATGGTCCATAATTGTTAGAATTTTGAAAAATGGTCAAAAATTGTCAAAATTTTGAAAACTTGTCAATAATTGTAAAAATTTTGAAAGATTGTCAATAATTGTAAAAATTTTGAAAAATTGTCAATAATTGTAAAAATTTTGAAAAATGGTCAATAATTGTTAAAAACTGTCAAAAATGGTCAATAATTGTCAAAAATTTTGAAAAATGGTCAATAATTGTCTAAAATTGTTAATAATTATCAAAAACTGTCAGAAATGGTCAATAGTTTTGAAAAATGGTCAAAATTTTTTAAAAATGATCAATAATTGCTAATTATTGTCAAAAACTGTTAAAAATGGACAATTTTTGTCAAAAATAGTTAATAATTGTCAAAAATGGTCCATAATTGTTAAAATTTTGAAAAATGGTCAATAATTGTTAAAAACTGTCAAAAATGGTCAATAATTGTCAAAAATTTTGAAAAATGGTCAATAATTGTCTAAAATTGTTAATAATTATCAAAAACTGTCAGAAATGGTCAATAGTTTTGAAAAATGGTAAAAATTTTTTAAAAATGATCAATAATTGCTAATTATTGTCAAAAACTGTTAAAAATGGACAATTTTTGTCAAAAATAGTTAATAATTGTCAAAAATGGTCCATAATTGTTAAATTTTTGCAAAAATGTTCAATAATTGTCAAAAACTATCAATAATTGTCAAAATTTTGAAAAATGGTCAATAATATTGAAAAATGGTCAATAATTGTCAAAAATTGTGAAAATTTTGAAAAATGGTCAATAATTGTCAAAAATTGTGAAAATTTTGAAAAATGGTCAATAATTGTTAGAAATTGAAAAAAATATGGCGGATTTTTAGTACTTTTAATAACAATTTTCTCTTCCAAAAGTGAATTTTTTTCTTTTAAAATGTTCTATAAGCAATGGGGGGCTTTCTAATAGGAAAAAAATATGTTACAAAATTCCGAGGGTCGCGAACATTACCGAATCCATCTTAGATTCTGACAGTTTAAAATAATGACACGCAATACACTCTCTTTCTCTTCCTCCTCTCTCGCTTTCCCATATCTCTCTTCCTTCCATATCTGTCTCTGTCATCTCTCTTCCTGTCTCTCATCTTTTTTTCTCTCTGCCATCTCTCTCTTTTCCATCTCTCTCTTTCCTATCTCTCCCTCTTTTTCTCTTTCTCTCCCATCTTTCTTTCTCTTTCCCATTTCTCTCACTCCCATCTCGCTCTCTCATCTTTCTCTATCTGTCCCATCTTTCCCTCTCTCCCATCTCCATTCGAAATGCATGCGAAACCAGGCCTTTACTTGTTTTAAATTCTAAGTGCTGATTTTTATTATTGTTTTACAGTATATCATTAACAATTAATGATTGATATTGCCAGACACTTTCCGTCGTAGATAAGTTCCGCCAGACGCTTCAAAGTTCGCAAGAAAATAACACTGTCGCAAATATATACCTACCTACTTTATATAATTATTTGATACATTTTTGAAAAAAAAATACAGAAAATATTCTTCAAATACCATGTTCAGATTTAAAAAAAACACATGTCTGGTTTTTCATTAAATCCCGATCAATGAATGTATCAATACAAAGTCCACTGTTGAAATATTGTTGAATTATCATCGACGTGTTTTAAAGCCGTCTCTGTCATCACTTGAATCTCTGATTAAATCACCGGCAATATCTAGAAGTAATTACGTTAAATTAAAATGTCCATTCGTTTAAACCGTACACCATCGTATCTATCAACGCGTTCGAATGTTTCCGCCATATTGTAATTTTATTGTGTAGCATGCCGGGTACAGGAATTGACATCTAGACTGATCAATTACCGATGTGTTTATCCTTTACGGACAGAATGACAGGCGATTTTTATAAGCGATCGGCAAATTCCTGAAATTGTTATTACTGTCTATTTAAATTGTTTAAATCTACATAGCAGGTCAATAAATAGAGGATTTTTATTCTGGTTAATAACGACTCCACTGGATATATTTTACACTATATTTTACAGTTAACACTTTACACTATCTTACGCGCGATTCGATAACCAAGTTATCTTCTTCAGATACTTCACAAAAGCAATAATATGAAGGAATAAATAATCTAAAATGATAGACAGAAAATTACTGATTTCATATCTGTAATTTTTTGACGAAAAATAATCATAAAATATAAAAGAAAGTAATAAAATAATCCGCAAAGTCTATGAATATCGTTTAAAATCTACATAATGTCTTGGAATTTTCATTTTAATAATAATAGCGGTGAAAATAAGGAATTTTGATGAATTAACGAGTGTCCGTGTCATATATAAATCATGTCCAATTAGAGTACACTCTCTGGAAATGAAATGAATATTTGTAGTATCTAATTTCATTATGTGCCAGATAATTTAATTTTATAGTCCTTCGGGAATCCTTCTAATTAAGTTTTAGGTAAAAAATGCCAGGTTTTCATTATTTTCTTCATTTATAGGTACAATGCTGAGAAGATTTAATTTTATTGTCTCATATAATTGATAATTTTTCTTTTACGGACTTTGTGTTTGAAAAAATCTTATTTTCCACTGTCTAGACGTTTTCAGGTACATCTCATCCACAGTATTCGCAGCATCTGACACCTCTTCATTTTTGTTTTTGATATATTATATTGAATTTATATTTTAGTCAATATTTTAGTATTTTATGTGCCCCAGCTACTAACTGCTTTCAGGTTGTGGCTCAAAAGAGTTTCCTTATTTTTTTAATAAAATTGTCCAGAAAGATTTTATTTTCTCTATGGAATTATACTGATACAATAAATATATTACATTACATGGTCTTTATATATATATATATATATATATATATATAAAAGAAGCAGTAGGGTAGTTACGGCTGACTAGTTGAAAAATAAACTATAAAATTTTTTATGGGGCACAGCCAAAATGATTTGTTGATGGTAAAGAAGACTCTTTTTTACTAATCCAAGCTTTCGATAATGTTTATTATCATTTTCAAGGTAGCAAGTGAGTTAATTCCTTTGAGAATGTAAATTCGTTTGTAAAACATGGAAACTAATCTTAACAAACTATTATTGAAAATTTACACATATTTTTAAAAAAATTAAAACTACTAAAATTGTTAAAAATGACAAAATTCAGTCATCTTGGTTCCATTATAAACTACACAATTTTTTTTGTATTATTTTAAAAAGTACATGCTTTTCATATTCCGATAATAAACCTAAGAGATTCATTCATTAACAATTTATCAGATTAAAAATCAAATAAAATTGTAAGAAAATTGTCAAAAATTTTGAAATATCGTCAAAAATGGTCAGTAATTGTCAAAAATTGTCAATTATTGTCAAAAACTGTTAAAAATGTACAATTTTTATCAAAAACTGTCAAAAATGGTCAAAAATTTTCAAAAATGGTCGATTTTTGTCAAAAACTTTGAAAAATGGTCAAAATTTTTCAAAAATGGTAAATTGTCAAAAATTTAAAAAAAAATTGAAAAGTGGTTGAAAATTTTCGAAAATTGTCAAAAACTGTCAAAAATGGATAATTATTGCCAAAATTGGTCGATAATTGTCAAAAATTCTTAAAATTTTGAAAAATGGTTGATAATTGTCAAAAACTATCAAAAATGGTCAAAATTTTTTGAAAAATTGTCAAAAATGGCCAATCATTGTCAAAAACTATCAAAAATGGTCATAAACTGTAAGAAATTGTCAAAATTTTGAAAAATAGTTGATAATTGTTAGTTTTTGAAAAATTGTCAAAAATTTTGAAATATGGTCAATAATTGTCAAAAATGGTCAAAAATTTGGGAAAATGGTCCATAATTGTCGATAATTATCAAAAATAGTCAATAATTTTGAAAAATTGTTAAAAATGGACAATTATTGTTAAAAATGGTTAAAAATTGTCATCATTTTGAAAAATGGTCAAAAATTATCAAAAATTTGGAAAAAAGGTCACTTATTTTGAAAAAGAGTCAAAATGGTCAATAATTGTCAAAAATGGACAATAATTGTTAAAATTTTGAAAAATGGTCAATAATTGTTAAAAATTTTACCATGAATAGCGAAAATGACGATTATTCTAGCACTCCTATTATAACATAAGATAATATAAAAAACGGTTTTAATTATTGACTGTAGAAAAAAATTATGTGTTTTTTTCGAGCGTATAGTAAAATTGCCGCTTTCGAAAGATCGCCGGCAACATTATTTCTCAAGCGGCAATCTGTTACTTTACGCTCTAAATACACAAATAACTATATTCCAATATTTCTTATTTATAGAATATATGAACCCTTCTACCCTGATAGTTGAGAGGATACTTATTTATATACGAATTTCTTCTAATCTTGTCTATTGTGTGTCAATTCCTTCTGTTCATGTCTCTTTCATCCAGTACTGCTCCTATTACTTCGTCCCATGTCTTTCTTGGTCTGCCTCTTTTCTCGTATTTTTGCTTTCCAAAACTATTTCGTTTATTCGCTGCAAATTTCCCCATCAATCCAGCTTCAATAAAGTCCAGTGAGGATTAAACTTTCATAATTATATTCTTCTTCATCAATTGTTTTGTTAATATCTTCCTCCACTCCGCTATTGTTCTCCATGCGTTCTTCCAATACTGGCGGGTTGTTAAGTAGACCTTCATTTCTTTATAATTCCCCTTTTTTGTTTATTTTCTTTTAAATTAATTCTAATCTTTCTTGACACACATTATAGCACTAGTTTTTCACATTTGCGTGTCGATAAATCAAGTATTTCTTCGAATGTTTCCATTGAGTATTAAATGCAAATATCTCTATTAATAGTCACCTTATCTAACACGTATATCTTTTTTTTCTTATAAGAAATAATCACATCAATTTCTGATCTATTGAACATCATTAATGAATAGTGGTTAATTATATATGATAGATTTCATCTTATTAATGAGTGTCAAGAAAGAGAGGAAGCTGTGTATTTCAAAGCGCAAAGACACGCAAAGTAATGATGGTTATAAGCGATAGGTCTGAAATTGCTAATTGCGATAGGTGCATATATTTATTTATTCAGTGAACTGGTTTGCTTACAAAAGAATTCCATGAATGTCAAAATCGGTCGTTGTTGTTAATATTACAACATTGTCGTGAGTTTATGTGAGATTGAAGCATCTTTGGGCATTAAAACTTCCAATATAAATTAGCTAAGGATAGTGAGTAATTTGATATTTTCGTAGCTGTGAAAAATCAAAGCAAAGAGATACAGACCACAAGAGCCTCAGAAATGAATACCATAGTGAAGGTGAGATTCAAACAGAGAGAATTAAGTTATTGATACAGTAGAAGAATAATCAAGCTGTTAAGAAGCAGATTAAGTGACAAAACAAACAAAGGATAATATTTTTGCTAAAGTTACTTAATCGAATTAAAGATCTATTGCGATACCTTTCTTCTACTTAGTTCCTGAGGAAAGTCTCAGAGACTCCCTTAAGACCTATTTCCCAAATGAACTTTAGGAAATTCCCAGGTTTTAGTTTAGGTGAGTGTCAGATTCACATTAGCGAAATAATTCTGAGTCGAGATCAACAAAGTTCGATGAGCGAGTTTTGTTCCTCAATTAATAGCAGACCAAGTTTCTCTGGAGGAGTTGTTAGCTTCAAAGCTACGATTGCTATAATACGAACCCTGTCTCAGTTAAGTTGGCCCAACCCTCGCGGATCCGTCTTTGAGAAGTTTTGAGAGGCTTTACAGACGATTGCAAAACATCAGTGGTCCAATGCCAAGACGAATCGAAGCAGTTATTAGTCGAAAAGGCGACGTTGTGATGATTTGATTCTATTCTGTTCAGTTGATTTTCTTCAATGGAGAGTTTTCTCATTTTGTTTTGTTCCCTCTGTTAGAAACAATACAATATTTCAAGCTAAAAATATATGAATAGGCCTTATTCTATGAAAAAATATATTGTAGTTTTTATTACGTTCTTCACCGAGCAAGTGGTGGAGAGGTTACGCTCTCGGCTTGCATTCAGAAGGAACAGGGTTCTAAACCTAGGCCCGCCTCAACTGATTTTCTCATAGCCATAGGCGAATGCTGGGCCAATACACACCTCTCAGGCACCTAGCACCGTTCCTTCCACTCCCATTCCCTGAATCCAACAATCCTTATGCCTTCCAATCCATCCAATACGTTCTTCGATCTCTTTGTTTTTTCTGGTGCTAGCTCCACGCCCCTGCTTATAAGCCATCGATTTACTTCCCACATCGCCTCGTCCATATTTATTTCGAGGTTATAAGCCTTAGCTGCAGTAACCACTATAGCCTCATCGTCCGCATACCCGATAAGATTCACTCCTTCTGGCATGTTTATTTTAAATAAAGTGTCATAGAAGAAATTCCAAAGTGTCGGCCCCAATACCGACCCCCGCCGTGACATAATAAAAGTCTCCCCCTCCCAGAATTCTTCGCCCACAGAAGTAGACCATAATTATATTTTTAATATACCCCGGTATTTCCCTTCTATCCAATTCTCCCAATATATATTTTGTCGGCACGGTAATGAATGCGTTTCGCACATCTAGAGTCGCTAATGCGCACCACCTCTCCTTTCCTCCTGTCAATTTGTATTCCCTCGCGATCGACATCATCTCAGCCACTGCCATAACTATGGACCTTCCCTTCCTAAAACCATATTGATTCTATGCCCATCCCTCCCCTCTTTCAACTGCCTCCATTAATCTCTTTTTGATAATGTGTTCGTATAACTTTGCTACTGAATTGATGAGACACAACGGTCTATACGATCCAGGCTCTCCCCATGGTTTACTAGCCTTTGGTATCAGGACCAGTCTCGCTTCCTTCCATTTATTAGGGAATTTATTTTGTCTCATCAATTCACCAACATAGCCAGTGACGTATTCTGGAGCCTCTTTCATTATTAGCTTTATAAACTTCGCTGGTATGCCATCCGGTCCTGGCGCTTTTCTACTTTTCAATGTTTGTCCGGCCTCTATTTCTTGGCAACTGGGCTCGTCACATTTCATGTCCGAGTTACGTCTTCCTAGGCTGATCTCCCTACTACTTCCTCCGTCCTCTCCCAGTCAATTGGTATGGGACTCCGCCACATCTGATCCCCTCGTTGCTAATTTTTAACCCTTTCCCCAAATGTCGTCTTGGAGGGACATAGGAGGAGAGAAGTTAGGTTTCATTTGGGGGGATCGATGGTAGTACCAAGGAGGGAATTGAAATACTTGGGGATTTGGCTAGGGACAGGGCTGAGTTTTAGAAGGCACCTGAGCGAGGCCACTAAAAAAGCAAGAGAGAGAGAGTCACGGCACTCGGAAGAGTACTGCCAAATGTAGGAGGGCCACCGGAGAGCAAAAGGAGATTACTGTGGGAAGTGGTGAAGTCAATTGTGCTGTATGGAGCACTTATTTGGTAGTAGATGGCTGGGGTCGATAAATATAAAAGGGATCTAGTCAGCGTACAAAGAGGGATGTTGCTGCGTGTGCTGTCAGGGTACCGAACCATCTCCAATGTAGTTCTGCAAGCGATTGCTGGGATACCTCCCATAGATCTGCTGATTAAGGCAAGGGTGAACGAACATAGGAGGGGAAGAGAACAGAAACAACAAACAGAGGAGGAGACACTGCAAGAATGGAATGAAATATGGGAAGAGGAAGAGTAAAAGGGGAGTGGACAAGGATCCTGATTGAAGACCTAAACAATTGGATAGAGTGCAAATATAGGAAAAGTGATTACTTTTTAATGCAAGCTCTGTCGGGACATGGGTTCTTCAGGACGTATAAAAAATAGGGAAGACGATAGACGATGAGTGCATTTATTGTGGGGAGAGGTATGATGCAGATCTCACCCTTTATAGATGTGCACGATGGGATCTGCAAAAAAAGAGGCCGAGAGAAAAGTAGGATGGAAGCTGCAGAGAGAAAATTTTATCAGGACAATGGTGGAAAGGGAGAAAAACTGGCAGATAGTGTCCAAGTATGTAAGAGGAGTGATGGGGAAGAAGGAAAAAGGAGGGAGAGAATACCAAGAAGGGGCGGAATGAGAAAGATGTGAAGAGATAATTCTTCCGTTTTTGATGGTATACCTCTAGGGGTGGTTCAGAAAACGGAAAGTGGTTTTGGGCACTGGGGTGGTTTTAGTGCGGTCGGCTCTGGTCGGGGACAATGCCGCTCGACAGCTCCATCTTGTGGAGTTTCCGAGTAGGATTGGCACTCGGCTGGGGAGAACAACAAGTACCTGGTGCCTGTGAGCAGGTTTCCACCCATCAAAAAAAATACGTTCTTCGTTAATATGGTAAATCTCTTTAAACATAGTTTTGATAGCTTGGCGAACTTCACTGGGACAGGGCTCGTAGTTTCAATTGACAGATTTTATAATTTTTTGGTGCAATTTTCTATACTAATTGATATAATGCAGTAAAAGAAAGTTATATTTATCAAAGAAATAAAGTTGTCTAATATTGGTACTGTCACTATAAAATGCTGTTTTTTAACTAGTTAGGTAACAATGACAAAGTTATTGGATAGATGCTCTTATTATACTGGTACTGAATAAATTAACTGACTTGGTTCTATAATATTTTTCATTAACACCTTTTTACGGCGAAACAGCGTCGCGGGACATGCATTTTCTTTAATTGTATGTGATGAGATCTTGTATAACCTTCCTGATGATTAAAATTGTTTCACACGGTGAAAAAAATTTATAAACGCATTAAGCTGCACCGCTGAATGGTCCTTTATTCATTTAAACGCGCAATAACCAACCGACGGTTGTCTTCATACTTATTGTTAAGTTTGGTGATGTTGGCGATTTTAAATAAATAGAAGTAATAACAGTTAGCTTCGAAAAAAATTCCATCCGTCGTTAAAACGGTAAATCGAAGACAAAAAATGATTATGGACATATATAAAATTACATCTTTTCGTTTTAAGCATATATAATTATCGACACTCTCACTAGACTCTCATTTATACTTATTTTACTTAGTATCAACAAAGTTGGTAGATAATATAAATGTGTGTTGGTGATTGAACAAATTTATTCAATTTCTTTCACAATGAAAACAACTACACTGCTCAACAATTGAAGTGTATATTATATAAATGTCTGAATTTTCTTTGTAAATATTTGAAAGAAAAAACGGTATTTTCGTGGAATGAGAGTTTATTGAGAGAATAACAAAAGCAACCCAAAAAACAAATATTTAATAAAGAAAAATAGGGGGGGGGGAAAAAATGCCAAATTAAGTAAAATACAATCTTACAAAGTTCCTGCATTATACTATTTACCTCGGGCTCGCCTCAATGCTGTTACTCGATTTGGGAGACTATCTATTACATTATTGATGAACTGCTGTGGAATGCCTGCCCAGATGACTTGCAATGCGTCAGCTAATTGGTGTAATGTTTGTGGAGGTTGTTCAAGTCGATTTAATTGCCTGGACATTTCAGCCCAAACATGCTCGATGCAATTCATGTCTGGTGAGCAGGGTGGCCACTCCATCCTAGTAAACCCATGATGTTCTACCTGGTCGGTCATCAATAAAAACAAATTTTGCGCTTATGGCGCCAGCAAATGGTACAACTATAGGCTCAATAACCTTGTCGCGATATCTTACAGCAGTCATTGTTTGCTGAATCAAACCCAGCAGCTCAGTACGGCCATCATAAAATATGCCGCCCCACACACAAACTGACCCTCCACCGAAAGGAGTGGTTGGCGCCATTAAATTTGCAATATACCGCTGTCCTCTTTGTTTGCAGACTAAAATTCGACCATCAGACGTATACAACCAAAATCGTGATTCGTCGGAGAAAAGACAATGCCTCCTGTATTGTATGTCGGTCATGCGGAGTACCACAGGGACTAGTGAAAGCCCGGGTCCTGATGGAATACTCTACTTACGGAAACTACAGTATTCACTGGGATGAGCTTTATTGTATACTTAACTATTTACACTAGTTTTACATATGTGTTACTTAAGATGATCATGTTACTGGTATAACATAGTGTTAGTTCTGATATCGATGAACTACATTTAAATATAACTAAATGTATGTGAATAGATCGGAATGTCTCCGACTGTTTCTGAATGTTTATTATGAATTATGAATTATTCTGAATTGTTCGCTTATCTACTTCATCAGCATACATACGCACTGCCCTAGGTCAACTATCCAGTTACGTGATAGTTCTCTGGCCTTTCACTGTCACGTTCGTGACCTCGCTTGATATAACAAATAACTAAATAGATTGTTTTTATAAACATAAATACCTTAAATGAATTAATTAATAATAGATAATTTCAATGAATTTAATTCTTTATGTAATACCCACAATACATCACATTTTCAAGATTCCAATTGCTGTGCTTTATAGCCCACCGATGTCTGCATGCACGCTGCGCCGCCGTTAACCGTGGGAATGTAGGGCGTCTTCTTGCCCTCAAATTACGAATATGCAACATTCTTCTGATAGTCTGGCCAGAAATAACTAGTCCAGTAGCCTGTCTAAAGAAGGTTTTGATTCTTGATGCCGTGAATGTTGGGTTTCTCCTAGCAGTTAGGACTATTAAACGGTCTAGAGCTTGTGTTGTGGCTCGTTCTCGTCCTCTTCCATGTGTATACTCTGCATTCCCAGTTGCAATATGTCGATTCCATACTTGACTGATGACGCTTTGGGACACATTTAAACGCGTAGCGACTTCTTGCTGGAATACACCTTCAAGTATCCAACGCACTAATTGCTCCAGCTGCACTGCCTGTAATCGTCATAGAGGCATAACTTTAACGTAATAAGAAGACTTATTGGTTAAAACAAAAGTAATACTCTCTTCGACTAAAATGAAAATAGGAATACCGAGATATATTTTACCAGAGCTGCATTGTAAAATGGATTAGATTAGATTTGATGAGGTGGCTAATTGATCTATTCCCCTGCGACCTTTTCAGATTTATTGTGGTCCTCTGAATCTAGATTACATTCTCCAGCCCCACTTTTTTTATGTAGCCAGTCAGCCTCGAGACTGAACCTTTCATGTAGTTTCTTGCAGTTGCACTGGCATAGAATGGGCTCTGCAGATTCCTCCTCTGGGTAACAGAAGCTGCGCATGGCTTTGTCTGTCAACTCCATCAGCTTTGCGTGCCTGTTAATCTTACTTAAATACCTACTACGGCTTTGACATTATTCCTTTCTTTTGGTGAATATTATCTAATGAACTGTTTCGCCTGTCTCTGTCCTGGTGAGATTACCCAACTTTTTAGAGATGTCTGTTTTACCCACTTTCTTGTGGCCATCTTAATTTTCGATTTTGCGACGCCTCAGAACTATTTCGATTAAATGAATGTCATTGATGAGCCTTGTCTGGCCGCTTCATCCGCCTTTTCGTTGCCCTTATTACCTTCGTGCCCTGGTACCCAGGCTACCATATTGATTTTTTTGAATTTTCTAAAGGAGATGTTGTGTATTTTAAAATCACCCTGCATGTTAAAGTAGAATACCATTTTTTGTTAAACTGTTGTTAACTTCAATAGATACAGACATACAGACACGTAAGCTCAAGTAGAGGGTTAACCTCAGATTGGAACTAGTCATGTTTAACACTGTGTTGAATGGTGTTGAAACCAGACAGCGTAGGTGGCGGCACGCAGCAACATGACGCAGTGGCAAATCAGGGCAGTTATACGAACTGAATAGACTTTATGTATCTGTATCTGTAGAGTGGGGAGGGTGAGTTTAGGCCCACAGCACTTAGGCTACATATGACCCATTGTACATCCTCCCGAGGAGCTGTCCTCCTAGGCCATCGTCCATCCTGTCCTTTTCAGGAAGGTGGACAGGTCACTAGGAGACGTCTCCTTTATATCGGCAGGTGCAGGCCAAGACTCACCGAACACACACTCTCTTATTGACGATAACTCCGGGCACTCGCATAAGACATGCCTGACAGTTTCATCTTCTTGTTCACATATTCTGCATAGAGGTGTGTCCACTAGCCCTATAGTATGGGGGTGTTTCCTTAGTTGACAGTGGCCAGTCAGAAATCCTACAGTTAAGCGTAGGTTTTTCCTGGTCATCGCCAAATATTTATTCGGCGCCAGCTTCCCAGGGTCCCCCAGGATGATCCTGGCAAGACTGCATCCTTTGATTCCAACCCATCTATTTAGGGATTGAGCATGGGTGTATGTTTTGTGGGATAAAATATGACACACTAAACAATTACAAATACAATTTTCTAGGGTTAACATAAGTCACGTGTGAACGTCCCCAGATACTCAAGACCAAAGATCTGGGAATCTCTTTTCTGATGGAGCAAGCCGAACCTTTTTGGAAAGGAACGGGTGCACCAGAGTAGGCCTCCAAACATCAATGGTTCCTGGATGGGTGTTCCGCACGGTTGAGTTGGCCTCCACGTGGTCCCACTAGGCAGCTATGCGCGGGTCGTCTGAGTCCAGAGCAGTTTATCAGATTGTAGGGTAAACAGTACTGTTCCCCAATAAACTTATTACTGAAGAGTAACTACCAACTTATTGAACCGTACGTTGATACAACAACCAGTAGGAGGCCGACTATTCTCTATTCTCTATTTTTCCAGTGAACAGTCTTCGAAAACTGTTCGGGACGTTTGTTCTTATTCAAAAACAGGGACGAACAATGGGTCCGGAAACGGATTGGAAGGGGAAATTCGCGATTGACTGCGCAATAATCGCAGGTATAGCGCACTCTTTTCGCTCTAGCAGAAAAACTGTTGAGCGTATCAAAAATTGTTTTAAACAAGATTTGTAGAGAATTTTATACTCTACGACTTTTATTAAGAATACAAATACGATTTGAGGCAAAGGAAGCGACATAATTATAAAAAACTTTTATTTACACGTGACCTTATGAGACCCTTCAGACATCATTTAGAATGTCAAAATAAAGGTTTATCTAAAAATCAATTTTTTTATGTTCGATTCCGAGGTGAAACCCTAAGGTGACTGGACTAAAAGAAAAAGAAATACTTTTATCGATTGAACCTCATGACCGTGAGCTTGTAATACCTACTTCACAATAATAACAGTTAATAACCTCCTTCAACTGTCTAAACATCGAGGCAATAAACACAATAGTTGACCGTACATTTTATATATTTTTTTCTTCTATAATCTTTAAACGATGTAAAAGGTAACTGTTTATATTTCTTAATATATCATACATCAGTGTTGAATGATTATTTATTTATGATTTTTAAAAGCAGCATTTTAATGATTTTATTGATAAATTGTTAATTAAATGAAGTAACAAAGCGTTAAAATAGTTGATTGGTGGTTATCTAATTATTGAACTCGGACGTTATTTAGTTATATGATTTCGTTATATTGGATATTGGTTAATATAATATTTTTATTTTTGAAATTTGACCCTACTATTTTGATACCACGGACTTGTTATTGGTTTTTCTTTTATCTATATAGATTAATATTAGGAGAAAAAATAAAGTTGAAGCACAAAAAGCTTTTTTCGTCCAAATAATACAGAGATATCATCCTTAAAAGATGCTGAGTAAAATTGAAATTCAAAAGATTGAAATTTTAGATTCTGTAATTTCCGTGCACTTGCGATGACTAACCACCATTATTTTTCCAAAATTTCCGTTAAGTGCATTATAAGGGGGTGAAAATATTCATCCTTACTATATTTAATATCAAACTTTTTTTCGAGATTGAGTTTTGTAAAATAAAAATATTACTTGAAATCTCTGTTGTCTCGGAAAACTTTTTTACTCTTGAAGGTTCTTCCTAGAACCAATAGGTTCAGAGAAAAAATAAGTAAAATACAATATCATGTATGATACCTTATTTCAATTGCAATGCAATAGTAGCTGGTGTATTGCTCTTCAAATTGGGCAACTTTTGTCCCATTCAACCTTTATAACCAAAATCTAAATCGATTCTTTCATTTCAAAACAAGGTCTCAGCCTCCAAAAACAGTGTCGTGCTGTGTGAGGAAGGGTTTAATGCATTGCGTGCCACGTGTAAGTTGGGAAAATTCCCCACGGGGCCACGTGCGTTTTTTTCTTAATTTATGTGAAAAAGTCGCAAAATTGTTAGGTTTGGTTGGTTTTAGTGTTTTTTGTTTGTTTTTAGCTTTCCCCACCATTTTCCCTATGTCAGTCATATATGACTGACCCGGCCCGCCAGGAAATTTTTATGGATTTTTTACGTAGAGGGCCACGTCACTCAAATATGCCCGACGCATTTATTCTAATTTTTGTTTTTCCTTTTGTTACAGGTTTTAAAAATAAGTGTTAGAAATTGACTAAAAAGTGTTAGTAAGTGACTAGAAACTATTAGTAAGTGACTGAGTGCTAAAAACGAGTAAGCGCAAAGCTTTGACCGACCTAGAGCTAGGAGGAATTGCCATTGAAATTGACCTTGACGAAGACAGTGTACCTGAAGTCTTTGATTCAGACGATTCTGTTCGCGATCCGGACTACAACACCCAAACTTCATCAGATCAAAGATTTTTTGAAGAAAATTTTGATGAAGTAATCCAGGAAGATGAAGATGATGATCAGTGGGAAGATAACCAAAATGATGACGTTGTTGCACCTTCAAACCAAGACGCAAATCCAACAAACGCCACCTGGACCGAATATGTTGGACGCCACAAGCAATTTACATTTACTGGCCGAACAGGAGTACAAAAAAACATAGCAGATAATGTAACGCCTTTGGATGTATTTAATCTCTTGGTCGATGAGGACGTCATAAATCTTATTGTTACAGAGACAAACAGATTTGCCGAACAATCACTGTTATCCAAACGTAATACTAAATATGCTCGACACAACAAATGGACACCAACTACTGCAGAATAAATCAGAATGTTTCTAGGTTTAACGATGTGGATGGGTATGGTGAAACTCTCCCTTGCTGACTACTGGGCAAATCAAGGTATATACAATCAGTATATTCCTTCTACCATTATATCACGAAACCGATATCAAATGTTACTCAGCATGCTGCACTTCAATAATAATGAAGCAATCCAAAAAGGGAATCGTCTCGCCAAAATTGAACCTCTTTGTACTATGCTCAAAGGAAAATTTAAAGAACTGTTTTCCCCGGAGAAGATATCGTAATTGACGAGACCCTAGTGACCTGGAGGGGCAGGCTGATTTTTCGGCAATATAATCCGAACAAGACACACCGTTACGGAATAAAACTGTTCAAATTATGTTCAACTGAGGGTTACACATGGGCCCTAAAAATCTTTGCAGGAAAATGCAAAGATGGTGTGCGAGAAGTGGGTCTAGCTCAAAATGTATGCATGGAACTTACTAAAACACTCCTAAATGAAGACCGAACCCGGTATATTGATAATTTTTACACCAGTTACTCCGTTGCAAAATCATTGTTGGAGAATGCCACTCACTCAGACATTCCCAAAGAGGTTATGTTAGCAAAACTAAAAAGGGGGGAAGTATTTTCTAAGTAGGATGAAAACGGAATTGTTGTCCTAAAATGGAAGGACACTAGAGATGTTCGAATGCTTTCGACGAAACATGCACCCACAATGGTAGACATAGCACCAAAGCCACGATCTGGCCAAAAATCTAGAGATGGTGACCCAAAACCTTCCACCAGCCACGATGACTTCCCTTTACCAACGGTCGCAACCACTCAACCGCAACCGGGTACCTCTACTGATTCAACAAACGATCAACCATTCACACACAAACCCAACAAACAACCAAATACAATCAAGCACTGCAAAACAAAGTAACCCAAAAAAGAAAGAACGTAAAGCAACAACAAAACCCTTGGCAATACTTGCCTATAACAAGGGTAAAGGAGGGATTGACCTATCCGACCAGATGGCCTCATATGTAACAACCCTCCGTAGGGGTAACAAGTGGTATCGCAAACCAGAACTTGAACTCCTATTAGGTATGGCAGTAGTAAACACTTGGGTTGTATTCAAGAAAATCACTAGAAATAAAATATCAATTCATGCTATTCGAGAGACTTTAGTTGCAGATTGCGGGAAGAAAAAAACAAAAAGAAAATCATCGGCGCAAAATACTCATCATTTAGAAGAGAAAATAAACGATAAAGGCAAGAGAATAAGAAGAAATTGTACTGGGTGCTATGCTGGAATAAAACTGTCAGAAGGAAGACAAGTAGCCAGAAAACGCACAAAATTGGTTCACACTTATTGTGTAGAATGTCCTGACCAGCCTTTTATATGTCTGAGCTGTTTGAATTTGACTCATACATAATCGATATTACTTTTTCAAATATTTTTTTCTATTGTTTTCTATGAAGGTATCTACCTAGGTTAATTTGCATATGAATGTTTTAGTTTACTTTTTCAAGATTTTGTATTTTTCTTTGCTTATAACTAAGTAATAAATATTTTTTGCAGAATAAAATTATTATGCCTCAAACCTGCTAGAAGCCAGTGAACTTACAACAAAACAATATTATTTTTATTATTATTCACAAGGTTAACACTGACTTCTATGTATAAATTAGGTATAATACAATTTCATTTAAAACACTAAACAAAAGTAGTAAAAATCCGAATTTGCCCAAACCAAGTATGCCGAAATGCTCCCCACAGTCCACTCTTCAAGATCCCTTAAGGAAATACACTTATCGTCAGTCATCGATGATTGACACGGTCTGGTATGAAACAGTGCACGTCAATCATATATGCCCGACGCGGCCTGGACGGAAACATCATTGTCAGGCATATATGATTGACGTGGCACGCAATGTGGGGTTTAAATAGTCTGAATAATCATATTAAAATTTTCGAGTAATAATAAAAATACTCATCTCAAATTATATCACTTGAAATGGAATGGCTAGAGCATAGTATAGCTTCCTTTGGGATATTATCTTTCCCAATGATATTTTTTCATCGCTGAAGTTGATTTGCATTTCGAGGACCCCAAATATTTACTTAAATTAACAGCAACAATTGTAAACACTACTCTTTATACTTTTTTTGCATACTACGTAACGATTCACCATTTTGTAAATATAATTTATTATTTTTGAAAAATTATATCTCTCAGTAAAAAATCTACTATCTGCTCAATAACACGGATTGACTCGTCAAAAATCTGTTGAAACGAATCTACTCACTTTCCTACAGTTATCAGAAAAGTCGATCGCGAGTGGAGGTCAGGTTGACCGTATATATACAGACTTTTCCAAGGCCTTTGATAAAGTGAATCATGACATACTTTTAGCAAAATTAAAACTGTTTGGATTAAGTGATTCTCTTATCACCATTTTTATTTCTTATTTAAAAAATCGGATACAATTTGTATCTTTCCGTGGTAAAGTCACATAACTTTTTGGCGGTATCTGGTGTATCGCAGGGCTCAAACCTTGGCCCACTTTTATTTCTGATCTTCATTAATGATCTACCATCTTGTGTATCGTCAGAGTCACTTTTGTATGCAGACGATTATAAAATATATAGAAAAATCAATTAAATAAGTGATTATCTGGTTTTGCAAAATGATTTGGATGAGCTTCAT
Source organism: Lochmaea crataegi (assembly GCA_947563755.1). Classification (NCBI taxonomy): domain Eukaryota; kingdom Metazoa; phylum Arthropoda; class Insecta; order Coleoptera; family Chrysomelidae; genus Lochmaea; species Lochmaea crataegi. The sequence goes on along the minus strand of CANOBC010000118.1, from coordinate 154,295 downwards.
AGGTGGTCACATTCCAATAAATTACTTTTTAATATAAATAAATGTTATGACCTATACTACAGCAGTGAATTTTCACCAATTTGTGTAAAAGATGGGAGATGTTATGTTGGAGAGAGTTACTAAAATCACTGATCTTGGTGTATTTTGTCAGAGTAACTTGAAATTCACTGAACATGTATCAATAATCAGAAGAGAGCCTCACAAATTATTGGGCTTTATTAAAATAATAACCTATCAGTTTTGGAATATAGATCTCATAAAATCATTATATTTTTCGCTTATCTGTCTGGAATCCCCTAAAACAAAATTTAATACAAATTATTGAAAGAATACAAAATTATTTCATAAGATATTTGCTTTATAAAAAGTATCGTACGAATCCGGAATTTATTCTTATAGGGTAGAATTTAAAGTCCTTCTTTTGGAAGATAGGAGGAAGAATGGCAGTTTACTGTTTTTATTTAAATTAATTAATGGAATTAGAACTTCAGAATATCTTCTAAAGGAAATATCATTTTATACTTCTCTGTATAGTACAAGATCCAACAAAATACTATTCAAAAATCCTCAATTTGGGCCGTTATATCATATATTATCTGTTCTTTACAATACATACAGTGAATATAATGAGTTGGAAATATTTACTAAAATTCATAGTATGCTTGCAACATCTAAAGTATTAGATAATTTGAACAGTCTTATTTATATCATTACGTTAGTAAATAATTATTTATAATTTAGGTTGCCTGGCTGATCTACTTTCTTTACAATTACCTACTTCTTTCTTGTATGTATTTTTGAAGTGAAAACTTCTTTTGGCGCACCGCACACAGATTTTTCCGTAGGTAGTAAGTTAGGCTGATCCGTCACGCTCTGAGGTGAAAGGCTCGATCGGGTGAACTCGGGACCGCCGAGTGTACCCGAGCGAGAAAGATACAGCCAGCTGCTCTTCACTGTTGTGTCGCTGTTTAGTATATTCAAGTCATACCTAATAATTGTCTTTGTTAATTTAATAGTTATTATTGGTAGGTACGTAGCAATAATTATTTTAACAATTATATGGTTTACATTGTGAGGTTAGTGTATGTAGTTAGTGGTTTATCTTGCTAATATTATATATTGAAAAAACTTTATAAACGTTAAAGTTTATAAAAAACACAGTTATTGTTATTTTATTATAAAGAGTGATTCGATCGTATAGGAAAGTCACTTCATGTTTATATATATATATATATATATATATAGGAAATAGTTCGTTGCCGATACTAGTTAGGTCTAACTATTATTGTGGGGGATGCGGCAATGTGAATAAGTGAACTCTTTTTAGTTTGTTCTGAGCTTTCGGTAATTTAATAAAAACTTTTATAAACAAACTTTTGGTACCCCAATGGGAGCAAATATATCTCCCATATTAGCTGCATACGTTATGGATGACTTGTTAGACATTGTTGTTCCAGTACTTTCTTTCAATCTTCATTTTTCAAAAAAATATGTAGACGATATTATCGTAGCACTACCTATCATAAACATCAATGAGATATTAGAAACATTTAATAGTTATGACCCTCACATTCAGTTTACAATTGAAACTGAAGATACAGAACAATCCGTTCCTTTCTTAGATACCAGACTTATAAGGAAAAATGATACTATTACAGTTGATTGGTATCGAAAACCCTGTAGTTCTGGTAGATATATCAACTATTTTTCATACCATAAATTTTCAACAAAAATAAATTTGATAAAGCAAATGAAAAATAGGGTACTTATTATCTCAGATAGTACGATGCATGATAAAAACTTACATATATTATCTAACCTATTTATTAATAATGGTTATCCTAAAACATTAGTAAGAAAAATTCTGTTTAACACCCCTCATCCCATACATACTGCAATTGAACCAAATTTAGTTATTACGAACTCAGAAAATGTAACGAATACAACTACAACTAACATATTTTTTGCATCTTTAAATCAAAAATTGTTAAATATTTAAAAAAATGGTCAATGACTGTCAAAATTTTTGAAAAATTGTCAAAAATGGTCAATAATTGTAAAATTTTTGAAAAATGGTCAAAAATTGTCAATATTTTGAAAGAATGGTCAAAAATTATGAAAAACTGTCAAAAATGGTCAATAATTGTTGAAAATGGTCAAAATTTTTGAAAAATTGTCAAAAATGGTCTAATAAGAGAAGAAAGTCTTACAATATTCCGAGGGTGGCGAACCTTACCGAATCCGTCTTAGATTCTGACAATTTAAAATAATGATTGTAGTCACACGCAATACACTTTCTTTCTCTCTCTTCCATTTCCCTCTCTCTGCCATATTTCACTTTTTGTTAAAATTGTTAAAATTTTGAAATATGGTCAAAAATTGTCAAAATTTTGAAAAAATGGTCAATAATTATAAAAAACTCAAAAATGGTCAATAATTGTTGAAAGTTGTCAAAATTTTTGAAAAATTGTCAAAAATGGTCTAATAAGAGAAGAAAGTCTTACAATATTCCGAGGGTCGCGAACCTTACCGAATCCGTCTTAGATTCTGACAATTTGAAATAATGATTGTAATCACACGCAATACACTTTCTTTCTCTCTCTCTCTCTCTCTCTCTCTCTCTCCCATCTTTCTCTCCCATTTCCCTCTCTCTTCCATATCTCACTTTTTTTATCTGTTCTTTTATGCATATAACTTATATAAAACAATACAAACTCGGAACCGCCGAGTGTACCCGAGCGAGAAAGATACAGTCAGCTGCTCTCCACTGTTGTGTCGCTGTTTAGTATATTCAATTCATACCTAATAATTGTCTTTGTTAATTTAATAGTTATTATTGGTACGTAATAATACTTATTTTAACAAAAAAGCGTGAAGAAGAAAACTGCGAAATAAACATTGATGACAATTCACCGCCACAAGTTCAAGCACATGCATCGGTTGCTCCCACTTCTCAATTCAACAGATCATCGACATACAGTTTTCACTTCTGCCGTGCGGTGTTCAAATTTCTCCACGACATCTACCACAGTTGAATACAACTTCCATACAAGATTTGGTCAAATTCAAAACAAAAATTTGTCAATCAATATAAGCGGTGTTGTCACATTTACTGAAAAATGCTGAATTACAGAAACCATTAGATTGACATCCTGTTTTTAAGCATTCACTTATGTATAAATGAATTTTTGTATATTGTCGAAGATTAAATAAATAGCTTTTTAAACATTTATCTTAATTATAAGTATTAAAGGACATATATTGAGGAACCATAAAAAAATTCGAGTCATTGGATGATTATTAGATTTAAATAATACGACATGGCAACATCTGTGGAATCCAGAAAAATAAATAAACGTTGACATTGTTTATGTTGGACTTTACTTTTCTAATATGTTCATTGTTCAGAGCATTCAACTGACTGTGTATCTCTTACAGTTTAAGAGATTGCTGTAGTGCCAATTAAAATCCGTGCCACCCTGTATATTCACAAGCATTTTCAAAATACTAATTAATAAATAAATAATAAATTTTCAAATTAATTTATTGTTGAATTGTTTCCACTATTATTTAAAAATTTAAATTATTCAATATTTGCACTAATATGGTTTTAATTTAAAAGGATTATAACTTTTTTATTTAATTTAATAACGTTCTAGTATTTACAGACACAAATCATTATTATTCAATATAAAAGTATTCAAATACAATATTGTTTCATTCTGATAATTAATTTACGAACATTTATTTGTTAAATAAAAACATATTCAATTTCTATTCACAATATATATTTTCATAAATCACTTATCCAGAGGCTGCTTTTCACAACAAACACCAGACAGGTTTAGACCTTAATTTTTTTTTAAATCATCACCGCCACTCTTATTACAAAATTTTATTCTTTACTCCAAAAATTTGGGAACCCTATAATCCTGCACGTTTTTACGTAAAGTCTGATGCTCCTTCAGACAGGTTAAGAGCGCGCTCCCAAATTAGACAGCTCAAAACAGTTGGCACCCCTGATTTGCAACAAAATTTAGGTCATTTTGTAAACAACAAATCTAAAGAACGCAGTAAAATTAAGTGTTGAAATTTTAACACAATATAACTTGGACCTTTGTCTTGGGGATCAGGTATTTTGGTTAAGTTTTATATTGTTATAAAAAAGATATTAGCCATTATGTGATGGTATGTTTTTGACAGTTTTGACAATTTGTGGTCACCAATTTGAACGCCAAGATCTGATCCCCAAAAGAAAGCCTAGAGAATTCCATTCTGAAAATATGAAATCTCAAATCATTGTATTTTTTGAGATTTGTTGCATACAAAATTTTGGAAACGAACATTAGTTCAGACGTTCCACCGTCTTGATGGATGGCGCTGTATGGAACTTCAATGACAGATGATGACGGTTTTGTGTCCATAAAAATATTTCAAATTATTTATTATTGTTTATAGCATAGCTTGTCAGTATTTGTAAGTGGTTATAATAAAATAATCTTCATGCTGAAAAAGTAAATTTGTGCTTCGTAAATGCTCTTTATATTTACTCCACATGTGCTCCATCACAAGTAACGTGTTTAGTGCCTATAGGTGTGAAATAAACCACAAATATGTTTAGCTACTGCTGGTGATCCTACAAAAAAGTGCCCTATATTTATTGATCCCCATATCGGGGCCTTTTGGTTCCTCCGGGGACCTGTACACAACCATAGACTTCATCAGCATACATACATTGGCCACCCGAATTAGTGAGAAAAACTACATTGGTGATAGTAATAAATGCATTCTACTAATTGACCAAAATAGACATTTCGTATTCTATTCTATACTGTTGTAATCTTTTATTTTCGAACACAGGAATAAAAATGTTATATATTTTTGATCTTCAATTTTTCCAGGTGATGTATCGAAATGTTATTATAAATACTTTTTGCAGTTTTCCTCCAGTTTGTAATGAACGGACATGCCTGTTTTTCCATTGACTCTTCTTAATCTTAATTATTCAAGTAAATTATACCAAAAATGTCTTCTTTTATTGAAAACAAAAACAAATCATTCAGGCAATCTTTTTGTTTAATTGTAGTATTACAAATTTTAAGTACAGAGTAAGTAGGCAGTTTTTATATTAATTATAATACAGAAAGAAATGCTAATTAATTAGGTAAACTATAAAAATGTTTATTATAGCAATAAACAGACATGTCTGCTTTTTCAATGATCCTTATTAATTATTCAAAAAAAATCACAGCAAAAATAGGTGTATGCATGTTTTTATTGAAAAGAAACAAATCAAAAATATTCTATAAAAATGAATAAAATTATTATCACATTATGTTTAATGTATTTGTCTTCATATTTATTAGTACATAGCAACTGAAGTTCATCTTCCATTTTTCTCTACCATTTCTCCTCAGAACAAAAAGAAAATAAAAAGTTTATAAAATTATCCTTTTTTTACGATTCTACACTCACAAAGGGGTGGTGACACCCATCGACATACTGAAGTCTTGATCCGTATAGTTATAAAGACTCTAATACTCTAAATAAATATTTTTACTAACAAAATTATTTCAAACTCATTTCAGCAAAAGTTTTAAACAATCCATTTTATCAGAACTGTAAATGAAATAAAAAAATTAGATGTTTCTTCTAAATAGGTGTTGACATTTTTTTACTTAATGAATAGTTATAGCGAACACTGCTATATGAAAATTATTTGGACCTGTGTCACTTGTCAGTTCTGAAAATGAAAAGAAATTAGATTGTAAACAAGTCTTGTTAGTGTTTTTACTTACGCATTAGTATCGGCATCCATATCTTTGCCCTAATTATCTGGATTCTGTCTTGCCAGACTTCTTTTTCTCATATTCTGATATTGCTTGCTTGATATAAGGGGGGTCAATGCATTTCTGTCCTTTTCCTATTTGATTTCTGATAATTTCTGGAGCTATACATTCTGTATAAAATTGCTTCAGTTTCAGACGCATTTTTTCGGCCCATATTTTTCTATCTATCTCAATTTCCTGTATATATAGATCTACATTATAGCAGACATACACAACAAAGTAACATCTGCTACTATTAGCACAACACAACCCCGTTGTGTTGTGACTATTAGTTATTTTGGTGTATTCTTTGGTTATATTCTGGTTATATTCGTTTGCCCCTGGATCTAAAAACACACGCTACCCCTACCCAGTCGAATTTGTTCGTTTTTTGCACAATAAACGTAAATGTTTAGAAGTTACATAGTTGCCACAACTATAAAAATAATGTTGAATTTACTTACCTAGTTATTGTAACGAGAAAATAATAATGAAAAACCTACATTTATCTGAAATGAAACAATAACAAAATATAAGCACATACTTACCTGATATATTTCTATGTTGGAAACCCAAAAATTAATCACAATTTTGCCTTATGACTAATACACAAATACACTCTAGGTACGAAGTCGAATATCGAATTTTGAAAACATAAGATACCTAACATACAGGTAAAATGGTCACTATATAGATATTGCAAGTATCTAAAAATATACCTAATATCTTATGACGTGCAGAGGTGCATAGATTTTCTTGTTAAGAAATTTTTTCTCCTTGTTTGAGGATTTTCGCAAAACATGGCAACATCGGTTGTGAATGCAGCATTCTGTATTTTACGATTTTACTTGGCTCTTTTGGATTCTAAAGCTTCGATGCCAAATGTAAAAATTATCCCTAGAAATCCTTACAATTTAATAATCCTCTCCATTATGATGATAAAAAGAGATGAGGATGGTTATCTAGTTTTTAGCTTGCCATAGGTAATAATAATTGTTGAATAAAATTAATGAATGAGGTAGGTAACATTACATTTTAAAAAATTTCGAAGCATAAATGTTTTGTAGGTAACTTTGTCTTGTCAATATACCTAGTCGAAATTACCATGCAAATTAATTGATTATATAAGCATTTAAAACAATGAAAGAAAATAAGAACCCAAATAATAATTATTAAAGGATGACGTAGTAATAGTGTTAGTTGTTGATTTGGAAAATATTGTAAAACAAAGGAAGACTAAAAAATTAATTTCGTCTACCTACCCTAGAATAAAATGTTTTAGCGAAAAGCTCGATCAAATTCAGTTCCTTTTTGTATAAACATATTTTAAAATAAGTAATCTTTTAAAAACCAAAAGATGTTTAGAATTAAAAATAACTTTCAAATAGGTATTCAATATTGTTTATTTAGATCAAAAAAATAATTTTTTCGACATTTTCTGTGAAATAAAAAAATTTTTGATGTAAAACAATGTGTTAAATATTTGGAAGTTATTTTTAATTCTGAACATCTTTTCTTTATAATTTTTGAAATTGTCCAAAATAAATGTACCTACCTACCTACTTGAGACTCTTGAGCAAAAATACATCTAATTTCAATTTTGATATCTAATGTATATATTATACCTACCTAGTTTATTTCGTATTCAATAAATTATTTGAAAAAAATGAAAAATGGTCCGTAATAATTAATAATGGGTTGTAAGTTGTGTTGTATATATAGGTAACCTATCACGTGAAAATATTCACAAGATTAGCTTTTTGCCGTGTTTTTTAATTCAGACAATTCCAATGGATTTTTGTTAGGTCGGCTTGGTTTGCTTTGTATTTTATCATTAGGTACTTACCTACTTCTCAATAAATGGAAATTATAAATCTCGATATATAAAACTTGAAAATAGAGAGAAACGACGATAATGATTGGAATATTATTTTAATTTCAAAATTAACCTATAAAAGTACAGAAAAAAATTAAAGAAGAAAAGAGAATACCTATAGGTAAAATAAACATACTAGCTGTTGAGTAAAAATAGCAAATGAATGAAATCATAATTTACCTATTGTGATTGAAAATAAAAATATTTACTGGCAGAAATTGTGTTTGTTTGAAACCAAAACATCGAAACAGCTGATCTGGAGGAAAGTTTGTTTGAATTGTGAAGAGCATAGATAAATACTTAGAGTGGAAAGACAAAAAGAGAGAGAGAAAATAAGTTGCATAAATAAAAGCCGATTCGGTACTACTAGCGACATCTATCGTAAATATTTTGAACCAAAAAATTACTAGATAAGTAACAAGTTTTGTGTAAGTTTTAAGGTTTATACACCTGCGCGGAGGGCCCTCTTAAGCATATTCGAGCAAACTCCCAGCCAGTGTAAAACACTCTGTGACGTGCAGATGCCAAATAAAGTAGATAGTATTTTCAATCACGACTAAAGATAATCGGCTAACAATAGTTCATGCTGGAGGTGAAATGGGGTTTATTAAGGACAGTATATTATTATTTAAATCAGGAAGCAAATCTAGAGATTATCACAGAGACAATACAAGATTTACTTAAAGTTGGGTGTCAAAAATATGAGACACTCAGAAAACTATATTTTGATGGGCTCCAAAATAAGATCTTTGAGTAAAAAAAATATATACTCACTTCTCAGGTTTGAATTTATGAACGTGTAAATTGCAGAGAATAGTCTAATCGGATAACATAGCTATTGGGCAATAGATTCAGAGAGACCAGACAGCTAACAGCGTTTACACTTTTCTTCTCTCAGGCTTAGCCCAGACCCGCTTGTCACATGTAAAAATCAATACTTCCCTGGAAATGTCTACTATACCACTCTCCCGTTAATGTAAGAAACAATAATTACTGTTTCATCACGACGAGATGAATTCTCAAAATTACAGAAGAAAAACTCATACCAAATTTACCTGGAACTTAAAATTCCTATTACATCTTCAATCTTCTAAGATATAATTTCAAAATGTATCTAAACCGTTGTTTAGAAATATTTTAGTAGCCATTATTCACACCAACTACAACACTCTCGGTTTGATAAATCGCAATGTGAAGTAATTCCAGCATACTGTCCCTAGTCTGAATCTAACTCAACCAACTCACCGCAGAACTACGAAAATTTATATAATTGTCGGTAACTAAGCTTCGAACTATGGAAAACTATTTCGCCCAACAGTTATTGGTAATTATTTATCAACATTTCCACGGGATTCATTTACTCACTCAAAGGGTTTGGTATTATACATTGTCATGCCCAAAGTATGCACATCTGGGAAACTTATTTATTACCCTTGATAAAAAAGTTTCCCATATGCTGCATACTTTCGGGATGACACTGTATATATTTATACATATTTTTCCCTAACGAAATCATCCTTTTGCATTTTCCTTATTTCGAACTAAATCATATTTAATTTTAAAGCATTTTATCGACCTCTGGCGTCTTTAAGAATGTATTATTAGTATGGTCTACATTATTAGATAGTTTAAATTGCTTCCTCGTATACATAATTGTACTGTCAACTTTGAAAATAGTTATAGCTTTTTCTCTATAATAATCGCTAATTATTATAAAGCTTTGTAATACCGTGTTGTGAAAGAGACTTTTTGAAATTATATGTATAGCAGTAATAGTGTAATAAATACAATTGTGCTACACCTCTGATAGTCTTATTGGTTAAATTAAAAGCGAATACAGGGTGATTATCTGGATCTTGAATAAAGGTAACTGAATAAAATGATAAAGATCAATATGTAGAGTTGTTGGATTTTGACATGAGCTGTCGTACAACAATACTGTGCACGAACAAAAGTTGGCAGTCGACCGGAGAAATAGTTAAATCAGTTTCAAAAAAATGATGTAGGCAGTTACCCAACCAGCGAATTAATTTTATAATGTTGCGAGGTCACCAAGTCAAAGCCGGCCCTGTATCTCGACTATAAATTTTGGCGAATGCGCTCCTTTCTAGAACATTCTGGAAGACGCTTTGTTTACGCATAGGACGAGCGCGGAAAATACAAGAACTTTCCAGAATTGATAAAGACTATATATACGCGGGTTTTTGAGTGAGTTAAGAATTAGTGAAACAAAGACAAAGAGTTAGTAAAAAGCTAATTCACGGACAGTGAAGAGCTAGTTCACAGACAGTTTACAGAAGTTCTTAGTAATCGGACAGTAAATGAAAAAGTGAAGATCAATAGTGTGATATTCAAGTGGTAAAAATAAATTAGAACTATTATACCGAGTTTAAATAAATTAGTAAACATTAAGTAAAGTGTGTATATAAATTAAATTTAATACAGTGTGTTTCTATAAATAAATAAATAGTAATTAGCCATAGTAGTGTGTATAATTTTATCATAAGAAAAACGTTACATTGGTGTCAGGCTAAGAGACTAAGTGAGTTGAAAGTGATGGAACTGAAAGCAGAATTGGAAAATAGCGAGCTGGACACGTCCGGAAAGAAGAGTGAATTAGTAGAAGATTGAAAGTAACGGCTTGGATCCGGAAACATTTTTATTCAACGACGAGGCTTCCACCTTAATCTCGTCAATTTCTGCTAATATGAAGGACGAGATTTCTACTATGAAGAAAATTTCTACTATAGATGAGAAGATTTCTACCATGAAGAACGATATTTCTGCCGATATCTTATCAATGAAAATGACATTGCTGCTGAAGTAAAAAAAAATTCTCTTCTAAAATCAGATATTGAGAAAATAGAGAATAAGATAACAACCATGGACGAGAAAATGGAGAATACGATAACAACAATGGTCGAGAAAATCCAGGAGCTGGAGAGAAAAATGGCAGATTTAAGAACAGAAGGCACGCCAGTAGAAGAAAAAAGATCGAACAAATAAAAACATGCAAGCCAGAAGCACACCCCAAGGCAGAAGATATTGGCAGTTTAGCCCGAGTCAAGGCCCCAACGTTCGACGGAAAGATGTCGTGGACCAACTATGTTAATCAGTTTGAACATGCCTTAGATGTGCTTCAGATGATACCCCTTGAGCAGCTGAAAAAGAGGTTGTACATGCGATATGGTCACGAACATCTGTAGATATCGCCCGACTAGTTCGATTTGCTTATCCATCAGCACCGGAAAACATGATGGAATGTCTGGGCATCCAGGCTTTTATTGATGGCTTACGAGACCCTGATATGCAGAGGACTCTTCGTTTAGCCCATCCCAAAACATTGGTCGATGCATTAACTGCTGCTCTTGAACATGAAGCAGCCACGAAGGCTTCGGAATATAACAAAATCAGGACTATTCAAGAAGAAGGCGACGAAGATAGAATTGACCAGATCGTCAACTTCATAAAAAGCATGGTAGACAAGAAGCCGAAGAAGATTAGATGCTGGAATTGTGGCGAGCCAAGGCGTGTACGCAGTTCGTGTAAGTGCCCTAGGATTCCAGCAAACCAAGAACCACCGACCCAGGATCATTCCAAAGACCCTCTCATCGAATATCGGGCTGGTGTGAGCCACAGAAATGCCGACTCTCTGTCTAGACTGTGCCCAGCAGACTGTTCCCATTGCAACAAGGCAGAATCTAAGGAAGCTGCAGTTTCAAGAACTACAGTTGTCAATGAAGAATGGTCACCCACCAGGATCAGAGAAGATCAGGAGAATGATCCTCATCTGAAGATGATCCGGCAATGGAAGGAAGAAAATCGACGACCCACCTGGCAAGAAGTGTCAAGATTTTCACCGACACTCAAAGCATATTGGGCTCAGTGGGACTCCTTGTCCTGGAAGAAGGCCTATTGAAACGAATCATTGAAAACGATAAAGGTTCCGAAAATAGAAGACAGTTAGTTATCCCGAGAACAATTCAAGTGGTAAAAATAAATTACAACTATTATACCGATTGTAAATAAATTAGTAGACATTGAGTAAAGTGTGTATATAAATTAAATTTAATACAGTGTGTGTTTCTATAAATAAATAAATAGTCTTTAGCCATAGTAGTGTGTATAATTTTATCCCACCCGTAAAAACTATTTAAATAAATAAGAAAAACATTACAATAATTTGATGACTCTGCAACTGTTTTGTTTTATTGGTATTTTATTATTACTTTCAAAATCCTAAATAGGTTATACTAGACATGCATCGAACACTATTGTGTTGTAGGCAGCTAAAGGGTTTAATAAATTTATTATCAAAACGTTTATACAGCGTTCCTGAAAAGTCTCGAACCAATGGATTATCTTTGAAACGGATTATATTATATTATATTAGCCAATTTCCAATATAACGCAATACATATTATAAATAAATAACATCATATCGTGTTCAATAATTAGATAACCACCAATCAACTATTTTAACGCTTTGTTACCACGTTTAATTAACAATTTATCAATACAATCATTAAAATGTTGCTTTTAAAAATTATACAACGTTGCCGAATAGTCTCGCACCAGGGGATAAAGGTAAAGTTATGAAATTCTAGGACGATGAATGAGACTTTATTCTGCATATTTTAGAGCAAACGTCAAATGTTTTTGACGTCAGCGTTTAGCGTACGGCCGCCATCTTCAATTTTCATCACAAAGAAGCTTATTTTTTTCTCTTTTCAAAAATAATAGCAATGTATTACTTTACTCGGAAATTATAATAGAAATTTAACAAAAATATTAAAATTGTGATTTTAAACAAAACTGACACTCTCGATTCTTGATCATGTCAACAACAATTTAGATATTTCCACATCTCACGAAGCTTCGCCTTGCAGTCTTGTCAGAGAGAATCCAGCTCACAAACTTAATGGATTTCCAAATTATATTTCTGGTGGAAACAATATTGTTCGCGATATCGGATCAGCTGTATAAATTGCAGCACTTATCTTCGGCTCATGCTGAAAACTTTGTGCAAAATATGCATCATTTCTAGCTTGTTACTTAATATACTATTAAGACGTCAAAAAATAATAGTTCAATACTATTAAACGCTTTACAAAATTAGAAAAAATAATTTCCAAAGAGCAGACCGTCCACTAAGAAGCAACAACTACTTCTCGGGCTATATGCCCCGACAGACATTGAATTACACTTCTAAAGTAAACGGGGTTGGTATATCTGTTAAGATAGAACCAACCATTCTGGCTTGCGATTAGAAGGAATAACATCACTTGTAGACCGGTTTCGGCGTATTTAGCATTTCCTTAACTGAGGCTAATGTATTGGTATGGTATCAACGTAGTCTCTAGTCCAGGATTATGGTCTCAGAGCTTCTGGGCGAATAGCATCTACCTTGTACTGATGAGGCGCAAAAACGCCGAAACCGGTCTATAAGTGATGTTATTCCTTCTAATCGCAAACCAGAATGGTTGGTTCTATCTTAACAGATATACCAACCCCGTTTACTTTAGAAGTGTAATTCAATGTCTGTCGGGGCATATAGCCCGAGAAGTAGTTGTTGCTTCTTAGTGGACGGTCTGCTCTTTGGAAATTAATTTTTCTAATTTTGTAAAGCGTTTAATAGTATTGAACTATTATTTTTTGACGTCTATATATCACGCTTTACTGATATGACAATTATTTACAGTTAACTGTAATTAAGTAAATAATATACTATTATATATTTTGTTTTAATTTTTCATGTCTCTGAAACAGGACACACTTCCCTATGAAATAATACTGCTTAGTTAAGTTCTGTCGCAATACCATTTGTTGAAAAACTATTTTTTAGATGTTTCATAAAGATTTCGTAAATGCTCAATTACATCAAAATGCTTGCGAGTAATAATTATTCATATTTCATAAAAATACTAAAAAATAACCACACAAATATTACACCGAATGACATTTGTTTGGATTTGACGTTGTCCCTCGTTTGAAAGTTTGAGAGTTCGGTAACAAATGATCCTTTTACTCATGTTACTCTTCGAGAAATCTGCTTCTGCTCCATTCCTTTCACTCTCCATTTCGGAGTGAATTGCCGTGGAGCGTCTAGGGGTTAGGGGTCTGTGACTACCGGAGAGTTATGTAGTCTTAGGCTACATTCGTAATCAATTCGTTGGCCAAGTGGCACTTTGGCACGCAAGTCGGCACGAAATTTGCCATTCACAATAACTTCAAAGTCGACTGTAACGCAAGCGCGTTCGTACCTAAATAATTGTCAGGATTCCTTCAACATGTGGTCGAAGCATGATTCTGTCTGTATTTAGTTCAGTCTGAGGTTAGAGGTTGAAATATTTAATTTGGATTTGGATTTGTTTTTTATAGCAGTATATACTGGAGTTTAGTAGTGCAAGTAAAGTAGAAGTAATGTCCTCCTCCTCCATTTTATTTTTTTAATCAATCAGTCGTACGGGAAAATCAAGAAAAACAAACCAAAAACACACAATTCGATGAAAATGTGAAACTATCAGACTATCAGAGAGATGTCAAATATATGAATAAACAAATAACAAAAATTAATGCGCATGTCCCATAGCCGGCACGAAGTGCAAGTCGAAGTGAAAGTTTGCAGCTTGCAAGAGATTTCGACGACTTCAACTCTGAACTCTGACGCCAAATTACGTTGTGAACAATCACACTGAAATAGATTTGCTTAGCTTGCATGCCAAAGTGCCACTTGGCCAGCGAATTGATTACGAATGTAGCCTTATGCGTAGAACACTAGTTTGAATTTTACACAGCGAGTTGAAAACATTTTTACAATTTCTGTCAGTATCGCAATGAGTTACTGCTGCGAAAATTTTCTTTTTTGGAATTCATTGGAATTACCAAAAAGTTCGCACCAAATTTTTTCAAATTTTATCCTTAGATTCTATCAAGTACCTATTTATATGTTTTACATTAGGATTGGAGAACTATCAATGGTTTATCGATGACTATCGATATTTTTGACTATCGAAAAAAATCGATAGTTTTCGGTACTATCGATAGTTGAAATGTTTAGGTGAAGAATTTATTTTGAAAGCTGATATGGAATGAAAATGCTATCAAAAAATGGGACAGAGAGAGAGAGACGAGAGAGAAGAGAGAGATGGGAAAGAGAGAGAGAGAGAGATGGGAGAGAGAGAAAGATGAGAGAAAGAGATGGGATAGAGAGAGAGACAGAGAGATAAAGATAGGAAATAGAGAGATGGGAGAAAGTCAGAAAGAGAGAGAGTTAGGAAAGAGAGTGATATGGGAGGGAAAGAGAGTGAGATGGGAGAGAAGGAGAAAGAGATGGGAAAGAGAGAAAGAAAGAGAGAGTTAGGAAAGAGAGAGAGATAGAAAAGAAAGAGAGGGAGAGAGAGAGAAAGATGGAACAGAGAGAGAGAGAGAGATAGGAAAGAGAGAGATGAAGGAGAGAGAAAGAAAGATGGGAGAGAAAGAAATAAAAATGAGAGAGAGATGGAAGAGAAAGAAAGAAAAAAAAGGAAAGAGGTGAGAGAAAGAAAGAAAAAAGAGAAAGAGGTGAGAAAGAAAGAAAAAAGAGAAAGAGGTGAGATAGAGAGAGAGAGAGAGAGAGAGAGAGAGGGAGGAAGGGAGGGAGGGGGGGTGGGGGGGGGAGGTAGGGAGGGAGGGAGGGAGAGAGAGAGTGTATTGCGTGTGATTACAATCATTATTTTAAACTGTCAGAATCTAAGACGGATTCGGTAAGGTTCACGAACCTCTGAATATAGTAATCATCTTTTTTCTTATTAGACCATTTTTGACAATTTTTCAAAAATCTTGACCATTTTTTAAAAATTTTGGCAATTATTGACCATTTTTCAAAATTTTAACAATTATTGACCATTTTTCAAAATTTTAACAATTATTGACCATTTTTGACAATTATTGACAGTTTTTGACAATTATTGTCCATTTTTGACAATTTATCAAAAATGTTGACAATTATTGAACCATTTTTCAAAATTTTGACAATTATTGACCATTTTCGACAGTTTTTCAAAAAATTTGACCATTTTTCAAAGATTTTGACAATTATTGACCATTTGCCCAAAATTTTGACAATTATTGACCATTTTTTCAAAATTTTTGACAATTTTTGACCATTTTTCCAAATTCCAACAATTATTTACCATTTTTGGCAATTATTGACCATTTTTCAAAATTTTAACAATTATTGACCATTTTTCAAAATTTTAACAATTGTTGACCATTTCTGACAATTATTGACAATTATTGTCCATTTTTGACAATTTATCAAAAACGTTGACAATTATTTAACCATTTTTCAAAATTTTGACAATTATTGACCATTTTCGACAGTTTTTCAACAAATTTGACCATTTTTCAAAGATTTTGACAATTATTGACCATTTGCCCAAAATTTTGACAATTATTGACCATTTTCGACAGTTTTTCAACAAATTTGACCATTTTTCAAAGATTTTGACAATTATTGACCATTTGCCCAAAATTTTGACAATTATATTGACCATTTTTTCAAAATTTTTGACAATTTTTGACCATTTTTCCAAATTTTAACAATTATTTACCATTTTTGACAATTATTGACCAGTTTTTGACAATTATTAACAATTATTGACCTTTTTTCAAAATTTTTGACAACTATTGACCATGTTTTTATAAATTTTGACCATTTTTCCAAATTTTAACAATTATTAACAATTTTTGACAATTATTGACCAATTTTGACAGTTTTTGACCATTAATAACAATTTTTGAGAATTATTGCCCCTTTTTCAAAATTTTTGACAATTATTGACCATTTTTTCAAAAATTTTGACAATTTTTGACTATTTTTCCAAATTTTAACATTTATTGACCATTTTTGACAATTATTGTCCAATTTTGACAGTTTTTGACAATTATTGACCATTTTTCACAATTATTGACCAATTTTGACAGTTTTTGACAATAATTGACCATTTTTCAAAATTTTGATAATTATATATAAACAACAGAGTGATAGATGTCAGATGTCAACTTTACAGATGTAAAACTATCGAAAATTGTCGATAATAATCGATAGTAAAAATAGCACTATCGATAAATATCGATAGTTCTCCATTCCTATTTTACATATGCCAGCAAATATGTCATTTGAGTTCATAGTTTTTGTTTAAATATTATCTTTCAAAGTTGTAGGAAATATGCCGCGAATCTCTACACTGCTACCTGTATTGGGTCGAGCAATGCAACCCTAGCGAAGATAAGAGAGGAACCCTTTTTGTGCAGTTGTTTACATATTTATCATGTATACAGTATTTGTTCGTTCTTGAGAAAAGGGATAGTTAGTCTATTTCTGGCATTTATAAAGTAAATCAAGATTCGTAATTGTAATGACTGACTTTTGGCATGGTTTTGTATATAAACTATTCAATTTGAAGGTGTCGTTTTATTAAATATCTTACAAAAAATATTGCATTGATAATTTAAAAAATAATGTAAATAACTGATTTTTTTTAACAATAAAAAATATGTACTTTATACTTAGGTTTTCTATCCAGTGAGTATTTTGTTGATTATTCACTTGGTATTTTGGGCACTGAAGATACTAGTGTACTATGTCTATTGTTGGATTATTACAAAAATGAATGAGTGATTACGAAGTAAAACAATTTCACACTTTTTTATCTCCATCGCTTGTACCTACTAACACTACACCACTGGTAGAAAATACGATTTCTTAAATCTAAAGAGATCAACTTTGCAAAGGACATTTACTTTACGTAAACAAGGAAGTGAAAACATTTATAAATGTTTATCTCCTTTTGGCGTTTCTCATTAATAACAGTCATTCTTCTACACGTTCTTTGTTATATTTATTCTAATGTAAACTAACGGTTTTGGTTTAGTATCGGCTATTTTGAGAATTTTGATTATTTCACAAACTAAACGATACCAAGGAAATAACTTTCATTCCTTCACTGATAATAATGTTA
This sequence comes from Lochmaea crataegi, assembly GCA_947563755.1. NCBI lineage: Eukaryota > Metazoa > Arthropoda > Insecta > Coleoptera > Chrysomelidae > Lochmaea > Lochmaea crataegi. Next base: position 136,587 of record CANOBC010000118.1, on the reverse strand, counting down.
TTAGAAAATGTTGAAATTTGTTTTATTACAAAACTACCTACTTAATAACATTTCAGTTTGTGATTTGGTTCAATATTCATTATTAATCGCGGATTTGGATCTCACGAAGTACAATTAGTGTTTTTTTTCCTCTGTGCCCACACTCGCTTTATTCTTCCCGAATGAACTCTCACTCTCTCTTATCGTTGAATGCACGTAGTAGATGTGACGTACGGAACGTATACGCTTTGACTCAAGTAGAACATTCCACCACCCCTGTCGTTTCAACAGGACCTCACTTGTACTTCGCGATCGCGTATCCCCTTCCTGCCTTTACTCCATGGGGGGCGCCAGGGATGTCATTCTCTCTATATTAGGGATAGCTATATATATATATATATATATATATATATATATATATATATATATATATATATACACATATGTCCAAAAGTTTGGAATATTGGAATATTTCATCTTTTTTTTTATTTTTATATAAAAATTTTTCTGAATAATTAAACATCATTTTGCTACAACTCCCACCAATACTAAATAAATCTCAAAGCCAGATAAACAATATGCAAAAAAATGATTTATTCTTTTGGAGTTAAAAATTTACAATGTACCACTTACATTTAAAATTAAATTAGTATAGAAAAAAATATTTTTTCATAAAATTAATAATCAGTATTTCCTCCATTGGCCTGTATGCATGACTGTAGGCGATTTGGTATGCTGTCGATTAAATGGTCGAGCTGGGCTTGCGGAATTCTCTCCCATTCTTCACGAGCAGCATCTTTTAGTTCTCGCAGTGTAATAGGGGGATTGTTTCGCTTCTTAATGCGTGTTTTGGGAATGTCCCAGGCATGTCCAATGACGTTCATGTCAGGGGAATTCGAGGGCCACCATATTGTGGATATTCCTTCTTCTTCCAGATAATTTTGTACTGCTGCTGTTCGATGCGAAGGTGCGTTGTCATGCATAAACACAAATCTATCACCTACTGCCCCTCGGAATAGACGCACGACAGGATTTAAAACCTCCTCGATGTATACAGCACCAGTGACTCTTCTCTCCAGAACCAGTAGAGGCGTCCGTGTGCCACTCATAATACCACCCCAAACCATAATACTCCCACCTTCAAATGGGACTCGCGGTTGGGCTGTTTCTAGTCGGGCTTGTCGTTCTGAGGCCCTCCAAACTAGTGTTCTTCGCGAATGAGAAACCAAGCCAATTTTTGATTCATCAAAGAACATCACGTTATTCCAGTTAGGACCATGATGTACCATTTCTCGAGCCCATTGCAACCTTACAATTTTGTGTTGATAGGTTAGTTTGGGAACACGTAAGGATCTTCTACGATACAAATTTACTGCATTTAGTCTGCATGTTATTTTTTGCCGTGAAATATTCAGTCCTTCAAGCCTAACAATTTCTCTGGAGATACCATTTGTAGATTTCAGACGATTCCTTCGAGCTATCAATGTTATCTGCCGGTCTTGTGCTGCTGTTGTACATCGATTTCTGCCACTTCTGGGGCGATCCTTCACGTCATTTGTGTCTTGGAATTTTTTTTGAATTTTCGATACAGCACTCTGAGTGACGCCAATAATATTGGCGATATCACTTTGAATAAAGCCCTGTTGTAACAATGCAATTACTCTAGATCTGTCGAAATGAGATATCATGTTTCTAGGCTTTTTAAGCGGCTTGAATGAAATTTGAACAAGAACTGAAATAATGTGTAAATACCAAAATCAGTTTAATGTGACCAAATTGCTACAAAAACGAATCAAATTTTTGATAATTTTCATTTAAAAACGCTCTAGAATAAATATCAACAACAGTTTTTAAACAACCATAGGCGTAGATATATTATTTGTACGTATTCCAAACTTTTGGACATATGTGTATATATATATATATATATAGGTATATATAAAAAGCGACAAACGCATATGATCGTTGCTGATCAATTAGGACACAAAAAGACAAATACTATTGAGGTTAGCAGCAAAAAAGGAAAAGTGTACTCTTTTTAGATTTCCAAGCTTTCGTAATTATTTATTTACATCTTCAGGGAACTACAAAAGTGAGAAAAAACATAAATTATAAAACATTCCGCTACAACAGTTTCACAACTTACGCTAATCGAGAATGTATCCTTGATCTTAACATTGGGAAAAGTGTTGAACAGTTAACATTGAAAAATGAATGCACGCTGGACTTGAGCCATGCATTCTGCAATAATGTGAATGGAGACTCCTTACATTCCACAGAATATATATTATTCCTACTGCACTAATTTTAGCTTTTTTATGAGCCCATTTGGGAAACATTGTCGTGTTAGGACACCTGTCAAAACTCTTAGAGCATTCTTTTGATCCCACCTGGTCTTAGTTTCCCATGAGTATCTTTCGAAAGGTCGGATCCTCTTGTTTCTTTTGCTTTACATATTTCTTCCAATATTATATTCTGGTCTCCAAAAAGGAGTTTCAGTTCTTCTATTTGCTGGTTCATCGTTTCCTTACAGCACACAGTAAGACGTCGATGTTGTTCTTGACTTGGAACCAACACCCATAGTCATTCCAGAATCACAGATGTTATCACTAACTCGCTTCTTGAAATGATAAGTGATAACATATTGGCCACAATTAACGACAACCAACCTGACCATATCCAGCTACACTGGGATGGGTTGGAAGCATGCAGTCAGGAATGAACGTTGTTGTGGTACACAGACGATCTAAAACTGACATCGGAACAGGAGCTGGAGTCCATGGTGCTAGACCCAGGTGCAATGTCCACGCATCGTTCGGGAAGCTTGCATCCGTATTCCAGGCGGAAATCTACGCTATCGACACGTGTTTGCAAATGAACATCGAAAGAGGGTATAGATGCCAAAAGATCCTCATACTCTCAGATAGTCAGGCAGCACTGAAATCTTTAGCGTATCCTCAGATCAGATCTAGACTAGTCTGGGACTTCCTACAAAAACTCTTAGCTCTGGCAAACCATAATAGAGTAAGTGGGTCCAGGAGCACAAAAGTATCAAAAACTCAGAGACTAGTAGTTCCTTTAGACCTATTTCTTAAAAAAAGTTTAGAATATCCGCAGGTTTCAGTTTACGTGTCCCTTCTATTCAGTAATCTCCTAGGTATGGTACCCTAGGAGTCTGACGTGACGAGATCTTTGTCTCTCCTCGTTAATAGGCTATTCCTACTACTGCACGCAATGGCTCCTTAAGCAACGATTGGTCTCTAGCTAAGAATCCTTGGACTACAACCCTAATTTTTTCCTGCCAGGTTTGTTAATAATAGTAAATGTCTTGTTTTTGGTTACCAGAGTTAAGCACATTGAATACAATATACAGAGATAAGGAAACACTATATGCTTAAAATGGTATTCATAAATACCCCACACACACATAGCATGACTATGTACCACCGCACACTGGTCACTTTTATGGGGATTATAAAAGTTATAAATAAATTTGTTATTGCTTCATGGTGAAAGCTTGAAAAATATACTTATTTTTTTTTGGGCCACCTCTGATGTGGGTAAATTGCATACTTACATAATTAGATTTTAATCGTCTATCTTGGTGGCGAAAGAAGTATATTGTTAAAAATTAAAATATTTTTAACGCGCTACTCTGTAAACGTAATCGTTTAACACTTTTGGTAGCCAATAAAAATGTCACTTTCAATGGCAGTTATATCGTAAAAATTCTTGAAAATTTTTATTAAAAATTCAACGGGTTAATAGTTATTTAATGGGCATGATGGCTTATATAAAAAAACTGTTCCACGATGTTTGCACACATGAGCTTTAACCAAAAAAAATTTTATTTCTCAAAAAAACGTGGATCTCAAAGGAGAAAATTTCCTTTTTAAAATACAATCCAAATTTCGCTCCAGAAAGGCTAGAATAGTAATGGGTTTTGCCTATGACCTCGCACATCTATAAATATATTAATATTGGCTCAACACCCCCGAGGGGGTAGAACTGCTTCAAAAAGCTTTGTAAATCCTTTTTTCGGGGTGGATCAATCCCCTTTTCTTCCTTTTATTTTTTCAGCAATCTGCCGCCATTTCTTCCTATCCTCTGTTTTTTCCTACCACTGCCTTATTCATATGCTATTGAGGTCGCTTATAACCTCCTGTAACCACGTTGTTTTGGGTCTTCTTCTCTTTCGCTTATCACAAGGTTTCCATTCAATCATTGCATATATTGTTGACTTTGTACCTTCCCTCCATATGTGTCCCAACCATTTTATTCTCTGTTCCTTAATTTTTTGTACTATATCTTTTCCTATTTCAAGTGCTAATTCTATGTTTGTTCGTTTTTTATAATCATCTCCTACTTTTTTCGATCCTAATATCATTCTCAATATCTTACGCTCTTGTATTCTCAATTCTTCCTGATGTTTTTTGGTCATTGTTAATGTTACTGATCCATACATTAGTAATTGTTTTGTATATCCTTATTTTCGTCTTCTTACTTATTAGTTTACTTCTTAACAGTTTTTTATTGGTATGGAATGCTCTATTTGTTGCTGCTATTCTTTCTTTTATTTCGGTTTCCTTGTCTCCGTCATTAGATATTGTTATTCCCAAGTATTTTATTTTATCTACCTCTTGAAACGAATGGTCTCCAATCTTTATATGCCTGTACTCACACTTCTTTTTGAATCTCAGTAGCTTGGTTTTATCCGCATTTATTTTAAGACCAATTATTTTCCCTTCTTTCACTACTTCTTGTAGCGTTTCATCCATAATTATTCTATATTTGTTACTAGTGCAACATCATCAGCGTATGCTATTAGTTGACCTCCCTTTCTTCTCAAGTTTCCTTTACTTATCTTTTTTAATACGTAATCTTAGGCAAAATTGAATAGCGTCGCCGACAATGAATCACCCTGCTTGACTTCTTTATTATATTCAAATTTTCTTGTTGTTCCTTTCTGGGTTTTTATCTCCGCTACTGTTTTTGCCAGTGTCATTTTTATCAATCTTCTCAGCTTGTCGCACACCCCCAGTTCTTTTAATGACTTTATTAATTGATTTCTCCGTATTGAATCAAATGCTTGCTGGAAGTCTATAAATAGCATTTCAAAATCAATATTGTATTGGTTGGCCTTTTCTATGATCAGTTTCAGTGTATGTATAACATCTGTCGTAGATCTTCCTTTCATAAACCCACATTGGTATTCTCCTGCTATCCCACCTGTCTCTTGTAATCTTCTTTGTATAATTGTTGATGTTATCTTATAAACTATGTTAAGTAAAGTAATTCCTCTTTAATTTTTGCATATTTATTGATCACCCTTTTTATGTATTGTTATTATTTGACCCATATTCCATTCCTCTGGCATTTCTTCATCTTCCCCTATTTTACTTATTATTTGATATATTTTTTCTATCAGCGCGACTCCTCCATATTTTATAAGTTCTATATTAATTCCATCACTACCTGGTGCCTTTACATTTTTACATTTATTGATTATATGTTGGCTTATTCGAGATTATTTCCTCGTTGTTCTCTTTTTCTATTTCTATTTCTTCCGTATCTTCCGTTTCTGTTAATAGCTTTTTGAAATGCTGCATCCATATTTCTTTATATTCTTCTTCTTCTATTATTTCTCCTTCTTCGTCTTTGATTCCGGTTATTTTACTTTGGTATGTTTTAGTTTGGTTATCTATTTTATTACGATAAAATACTTTGGTGTTTTTATTAAAGCTTTCTTTTTCTATTTCGCTGACGAAATTTTCAATTGCCGACTTCTTAGCTATTTTCAATATTTTTTTTGTTTCTTCTCTTAGTTTTTCGTACTCCACTCTATCAGGACTGTTGGTTCTAACATATTTGATCCAAGCAAATTTCTTCTTTTCCACCATCTTTTTACATTTTCCATCAAACCATTTCTTTTGTGTTGTATTTTCTACAATACCAATTCTTTCTTTTGCTGCTGCGTTTATACATCTTTCAATCATTTTCCATCCTGACTGTATTTCTGTAACTTCTGCTGGTATTTCTCTAATTTGCTTCCCTATGCTTTCTCTGTACTGACTTTGGACTTCCTTCTGTTGTAGTTTCTTTTGATTTTCTGAAATAGTGTGGCTGTGACCATGAAGTGGTCGGAATCTGCACACGCTCCTCTGAACGTTCTCACATCTTTTATTGATGATTGTCTTTTCTTTGATATTAAAATATGGTCTATTTGTGTGAATCTTTTACTATCAGGTGATCTCCATGTAAGTTTGTTCCATTTGTTATGTTGAAATTTCGTACTACTAATAGTCAATTCAGATGTTGCTGCTAGGCTGCAAAGTCTATGTCCATTGTTATTTGTTACTTCATGTAATGTGTGTATGCCGGCTACATATCTGTTAGATTCTTCTTTTCCAATTTGTGCTTTCAGGTCTCCTTATAATATTATTGTTTCTTGTTTTGGTAGTTTCATCAATTCCTCTTCTATTTTCTCATAAAATATTTCTTTTATTTCATCTGATGCCACTTCTGTTGGGGCATACACATTTAGTACTGATATATTAAAGGGCTTTGCTCCGATTTTCATTTATTGGTCTGAACTCTAATATACTTCCTACCAATTTTTCTCCCACGATAAATGCTACTCTATGCTGTTCTTGTTTTTCAGCAGCGGAATAATATACTTTGTAATTTTAACGTTCTATAATTCCATTTCCTTGCCATCTGATTTCCTGTATTTCCCGCTATCTGCTCCATTTTTCCCGCTTCCAACATTGTTCTTACATTCCATGTACATAATCTTATTTCGCGTTTTCTATTCCTTTTCTTTTTTACCATATTTCTAAAGATTTTCGAGTTTTGATTCATCTTCTGTTTTCTTCTCCTTGTTTTATCATCTTCGTCTGCTTTTCATTCAGTGAATACTTTTTCATGTCCTTGTTTGAGCCTATTTGTCATTCCTTGTTTTCTTTTTTCAGTTTCATCTTCATTTGCTAGTTTTTTGGATTAGATTTCTTTATTTCATTCTCTTTGTTGTCCCATCTCCATTTATGATCATCTTGTTATATCCAATTATGACTATGTTTCCCTTTTGCCTCTCTTCTCTTGTTATGTATCTCATTCGCTTCTCTTTGAATCTTTCATTTTTTGTTAGATCGTTGTTAATGTAAACTCTTTTATCTTTGTTATCCTTTAGATTATTTTTATTTTGCATTATTTTCTCTTGGTCTTTCTCCTCATTTAGTTGTATCAGGCATGTTCTGGGTACTAATTTAGTAGCTGCTTTCACCTGTACATTTGACATTCAATTTCTGTCTAACGAAATTCTCTACTACATCTTTTAATATTGCAGGATTTTCATCATATCATCACTCATCACCACGTTGTTTTTCTTTCTGTCTTTCTCTATCCATTCTAGTGATTTTTTCATTTCAATCAAATCTTCTTTATTTTTTTTTGTTTTCTTGTTTTATTAGCTCATTTTCCTTTTTTATAGTTTCATTTTCTTTCATTATTTTTATGATCTAATCTCCAAATCCTTGTTGATCTTCTCAGATTTGCTGCATTTCCTTCTTATTTCCATCTATAAATAAATACCCACTTCAAATATTTTATAGCTTGCAAATTAAAAGTTTATTTTGATAAATAATTTGAATTATTTTCTGCGATAGTCATGAATTTTATAACGAGTACCTAAATATCAAGATGCAAAACTGTTACACCACTTTTTATTACATTAAAAAACGTATTCGTTTCAAAACACACTTTATTATTTTACAGCCAAATGCAACCACAACTCTACAACAATAATCAACTATCTATATCAATCGTCTATTTTCGTCCCTCGGTCATGGTGGCAGGTATCTGAAGGGTAAACCGTCCCACAGAGGCGTACTCTCCTTATAAAACCACCAAATACAATGGAAGTTCGAACGATATACAAAACGTCAAATGAATTTTCAAAAGGTTTTTTTAGGTATTCCCATACCACTGTAGATTTAATTACACAAGGCCTAGCCTCTGACTATTATTATTATTATTTTATCAATATTGAACTGGTCGTACTTTCCTATATACCCGGTATAATGTTCCCTTATATTTTTGACCTTAAAAAATGTTAGGTAGGTATTAGTGATAATAACCTTTCATTAACCACCACTACCTGGTACCGGTATTTCATGCGAAAGCTGCTAAAATCCGACCACTTCGAAGACAACACAACAAAAACTCGAAAAAAGAATTAAAAGCAAACGTGCAGCATCTGCCCCATTTTATTTTATTATTCTTTTTCGATTGCATGCGTTCTACGACAGTTGGTATACCTACACATGAAGGTGGTTGTAGCGGATTCCAAGAAAAAATGGTATAGCCCATTGTAATTTTCGAAACTTTTTTCTTTTCAATAAGGTCGGTAAACTCGTTATTTTGGTTACCTGATGATGGGTGAATGTATTCATTGATCAGTTTACTTTATTCAGTGCCCTGTCTAAATTTAAAATATTTCTTTTTTGGTTTTTAGTTTCCCCATATTACGACAGTTTTTGCTTCTTCTGTGGTCATTTTAGTTATGTAAATATCTATAGCCAATAATTATTTTACTTTGGTTATTTTCCCAATTCATAAAGTCGTTTTTAGTGTGTAATTTCAGATATTCGATTTGTTCCAATTTTTCTTTCGTTCACGTATCTCTGTGTAACTCGAATCTGGTGTTATAGCCCGAAATAAATGAATTTTTTGACAAATAAAGGGATGTACGTTTAGAACGAATCCACTCATAACTTGAATGATTTCTATCTTTGATGAGATATCGCCTAGCAGACAGAACTGAGAATCGATATATTTTCATTATATTTTATGATTGGTTCGATTCAATATAGTGACATATTTTTCCAGTTGGGATCAAGTCATGCTTATGTTCATATTTTGCGAAATATTGACATTTTTGTATTTGTGATGCTTAATTGGAGAATATTTTGTTTGATACGGAAATATTCCAGTGAAATACCTCGCAAACTTTATGTTTTATACAGGGAGTCAATTTTAAAGCTTACGATGGGCTGTACCTCGTGAACGAGAAGATATTTCAAAAAAATTTCAAAACTGTTTCTAGGGTAGAGAGAGAGAGAATCTTTGACCAGAAGCTTACATGGAATTCTCACATCGAAAAAACCACGCACAATGCCAGAATCGCTCTCGGAAGGTGTAGGCAGATGTGTGGGAAGAATTGGGGGTTGAATCCTAACATGACCAAATGGTTATATACACAGGTCGTGAGGCCAATGATAACCTATGGATCAGTAGTCTGGTGGCCCAGGACACTGCAGATTGGGGCGCAAAGGCAGTTAAGTGGTATCCAAAGGCAAGCTTGCCTAAGTATCACAGGGGCCATGAGAACGACGCCGACTGCAGCCCTGGAGGTAATACTGAACCTGCCACCACTGCATATCTTCGTTCAGGGAAATGCAAGATCTGTAAGTCACAGATTATTACAGGGACCTCCTCCGATAAGTCAAGGACAAGGTAAGGTCTACAAAAAGCTATATGAAGAAATAAAGGCAGATCCAATACTGGGAATGCCAATGGATCAGATTGCCCCACAATATAGTTTTAAAAATGAATACACAGTAATCATTCCAGAGAGAAAGGACTGGGATACAGGGCCTCCTATAATAGCGAATCTCAACTGGTACACTGATGGCTCTAAAACAGACTCTGGAGTAGGAGCCGGAATATATGGGGTACAAGAGAAGATCACGATCTCTCTAAGCCTTGGGAAACCTGCCACTGTCTTTCAGGCAGAGGTAATGGCGGTGCAATGCTGTGCAGAAGAGTTGATGAGACGGGAGGTAGATAGCCAAAGAATTTATTTGCATTACCATTTAGATAAAATGTGCACTTATCACTAAAACAAATATTTTTTAAAGGCCTAGCTTCATTCTTATTTATTTCAGTCATAATTTCACAAAACTGAATTCTTCGGTTTGGATCGTCAAGAGAAGATCACGATCTCTCTAAGCCTTGGGAAACCTGCCACTGTCTTTCAGGCAGAGGTAATGGCGGTGCAATGCTGTGCAGAAGAGTTGATGAGACGGGAGGTAGATAGCCAAAGAATCGACATCTACTCCGATAGCCAAGCAGCACTAAAAGCGATAAGCTCATATCGGACAACGTCAAATCTGGTGTGGGAGTGTCGCAAGGCCCTCAACAGACTAGGTAGTCATAATAGAGTGACCCTAGCCTGGGTGCCAGGCCATCAAGGAATAAAAGGCAATGAAAAGGCCGATGAATTAGCCAAGCAGGGAGCGACTGAGGTCATGATAGGGCCAGAACCTTCCTGCGGAATTGCTAAATGCCTCACCAAGGAGAGCATCCACCAATGGATAAACAACCAGGCGTTGCGCTGGTGGCATGAAACTCCGGGGCAAAGGCACGCTAAGCTATTCCTTAAAAGCCCTTCTGTCAGACTGTCACGCGACCTACTATGTCAAAGTCGAGAAACGACGAGGATGATGGTGGGAATGCTGACAGGGCATTGTAGGCTAAGGAAGCATATGCACACAATTGGCCTAGCAGATGACAGCCTATGTAGGTTATGCCAGGAAGAAGACGAAACCGCGGAGCACTTACTCTGTGAGTGCGAAGGCCTAGCAAGGGTGCGGTTTCACCTATTCGGAGAAGAAAAACCGAGGGCAGAGAGCTACGCAAAGGAGGCGGTATCCAGGCTAATAGGTTTCCATTGTTTTGTAGACAATAGTACAACCTATTTTCAAACTCCATACGAACTTTGGCAAATGTTGCTTTAGTAATATCACGACATGCTTGACTAATTCTTCGTCGTAAATCGTCGATTGAGGTTGGTTTAGTTTTCTAAACAACCGACTTAAGGTGACCTCACAGAAAAAAATCAGGTGGTCTAGGTGGCCACTCAATGGGACCTCTCTTTCCAATCCATCTATTTGGATAATTATTGTCTAACCAGTCTCTAACTGCTACTGCGTAATGGGGAGGTGCTCCGTCTTGCTGGAAGTGCAACACATTTTTATCTAGAGCTGGATTGCCATCGCCGTAGTGTTGGTTCTCTAATTCATGAACAATTAAGGGCTCAATGGAGTTCTCCAGTATATCGAGGTACATTTCACCGTTTAAATTTCCCGATATAAACAAGGGACAAATCACAGAATCTCCTAATACCCCTTCCCAAACATTTAGTTTCTCAGGATACTGAGTGTGGTTTTCTCTAATAGATGTGGATTTTCATCACTCCAGTAACGACAGTTTTATTTATTTGCATTACCATTTAGATAAAATGTGCACTTATCACTAAAACAAATATTTTTTAAAGGCCTAGCTTCATTCTTATTTATTTCAGTCATAATTTCACAAAACTGAATTCTTCGGTTTGGATCGTCATCGGACAATTCTTGAAGACATTGCATTTAATGGGGGTAAAATTTATGAAGCTTCAAAACTTTCCGCTCCAACTCATGGGATAGTCCTGTTATTGCAGAGACGTGTCGAGTTGATAAAGTAGGATCTATTCCAAATTGTCCAAGGACTTCAATTTGAGCTGCTTCATCGAGTACTCTTGCGGCATTCATTTTCCGCTTTATTGTTACACCCTGTATAATTATGACTTAGACCGTTGGAAAGCATTTTCTACGGGCTTTCTAACAACGTATCACAAGTAGGGGGTTGCCATTTAAATTTTTGTAGGTTGGGTAGGTGGGGCATAGGGGGTTGATTGGTATGCGTTCTCTCTCATGTCATTTTAGTTCCCCCTCTCTACCCTAGAAACAGTTTTGAAATTTTATTTAAAACTCTTTTCGTTCACGAGCCCATTGTAGGTTTTAAAATTAACACCCTGTATAACAAGTGGGTTAATAATTAACTACAGGGCGTATCACAATCACAGAAGAATGAGGAGCGGGTTTTACTGAAAAAACTTCTATAATTATCCTTTTTTACAAAAGATAAAATAAAAAATTAATTAAAGTGTGATGGTTTGCTGGAAGAATGCTTTTTATATAAAATTTCCATTCCACTCCTATCTATTTCTTCTGCAGATCGGCTTATAGGCCAGGTATTTTAGTAACCAGTTCAATATTGATAAAATATATACAAATCTGGTCATTCTTTGCTTAAGCTGGGGTCACATTAGGATAGTTCCCAGCTGGCAATACGTCACATCATCGGCTGCTACTTGACTGGTTTTTTCAGCATGCAGCGACTGTCAACCTGGTCACTGGCTGCTTACCAGTTCACAGTTATTTAGTTTAGCAGTTTCAGCACGTACACGGTACACCACGTGTTGATAACTCGTCGCTGATACGCTGTCAGAGACGTCAAAATGCGCAGTTGGCCGCCGCTGTCTACTGCCAAAAGGTGAACATGTTCAACTTTGCCAGCTGCTAGAAATATTCGCCAGCTGGCGGCGAATTCTGCACCTACCAATGGCTGACACTAGCGGATTCCTCAAATTTCGACTGGCAACCAGCCTAGTGTGACCCGCGCTTTAAACGACTTCTTACAACGAAAATAAACATACGGAAAGGAAAGCACATATCACTATTATTTGTAGCGCAAATGTTGCTAACAGATAAAAATTTTTAAAAATTAGTTCACAATCACTATATGACTGACAACACAAATGTCTGCTACCATGCTGCCAAGTTTGAATAACATATAAAGTTTAACGATCAAATCCATATTCCTTGCCCAAATAAGTTAATTTTCATGATTATTTCAACGATACTACAATTTATTGTTTATGTTTGCTATGTGAAAAGTAGACAACCCACGTTACTTGCCACACTTATCAATGTTGCTTATTCGTGAATTAGTCTAGTCTATAAGCTTAAAATGGTGTTAATTCTACATACTGATATTAAAATTATGTGGTTTAGCTCATTCGATCCGGAATAATCTCTAGATCATTGTGCCAAATAATTAAAATTCCAAAAGTTATAAACAATTAAACACCTTCAAAAAGTGTTTGGTTTGTAGCTTATTGTTCGTAAATTATAAATATTTTCGAAATTTGAAACAAAGATCCTTAAAGAGGAGGAAATTTAGTAAAAAAAAGTTCCAACTTCCGGGACTGTACCTCCATTATTTATAATTTTAATTTAACGCTGAAAATAGCCCTCCGCGCGCCATTGTTAGGTTGCGCGCACGGCCTCTTTTTTTAAGTACTTAAAGTTAATTAAAAAATCTAAAAAAATTATAGTATAATCTAAACACTTTAAAGAATTGATTTCCGTTGGAATTTTTCATAAAAACAAATTTTTCAATATGCTAGACGATTGTTAATTAAGAAAATTTTTTCAAACTTCCCTCATCGTTCTAAACTAAAAAAAATGTTTAAATAATTGCCGTAAAATTATTTCGCTTCGTGGAGCTCTTCTTATATACATACACAACAAGATTGCGTCATCAAAGTTTTAAAAATGTTAATACTTTGTTTATAATAATTTTTTCAAGTTAACAATAACTGACTGATTTGCCATTTTTTGCTAACTTACATTACTTATTATAAACAAAGTATTAACATTTTTATAACTTTGATGACGCAATCTTGTTGTGTATGTATATAAGAAGAGCTCCACGAAGCGAAATAATTTTACGGCAATTATTTAAACATTTTTTTTTAGTTTAGAACGATGAAGGAAGTTTACAAAAATTTTCTTAATTAACAATCGTCTAGCATATTGAAAAATTTGTTTTTATGAAAAATTCCAACGGAAATCAATTCTTTAAAGTGTTTAGATTATACTATAATTTTTTTAGATTTTTCAATTAACTCTAAGTACTTAAAAAGAATTTTTTTAAGTGATGTACTCGCTTTCGAGGCCGTGCGCGCAACCGAACAATGGCGCGAGGAGGGCTATTTTCAGCGTTGAATTAAAATTATAAATAATGGAGATAGAGTTCTGGGAATTCGGACTTTTTTTATTGGAAATAGCCTCCTCTTTAAGGATCTTTTTTTCAAATTTCGAAAATATTCATAATTTACGAACAATAAGCTACAAACCAAACACTATTTTTTGAAGGTGTTTAACTGTTTATAACTTTTGGAATTTTTTATGGGCTAATTTAATTATTTGGCACCATGATCTAGACATTATTCCGGATCGAATGGGCTAAACCACATAATTTTAATAACAGTATGAAGAATTAACACCATTTTTATGCTTATAGACTAGACTGAATGTGTATAATTGTTAATTGAAATCGCCATTCTGCGAGGAGCGCGATTACAAGTTTGAAGAAAACACAGCAATGACAAAATTGGCCGATAATTTGAAAGAATCGGCATTTAATATGGAAAAGCAAGATGGTGACGATTTTAAGGAAATCGTAATCGAAGCTATGTGGAAATCAGTACAAAATGTCAGGACACAAAAAACCTTGAACACTACTGGAAAGAAGAAAAATTGCTTTCGGTGCAAAAAACGTAAAATATGATTATTTATTCATTATAGGCAACAAGTGTTAAGGGCAATTCCGTCCTGAAGTAATGCCTGAAGCTTCTGCTGCATTTTAACGATATTTCTTTCTGAAAGGTTTGAGATTATTATTTATAGTGTTGTGACAAATATGAACAGAATTTAGAATTGAGATGAGCATAAATATTTTCTGAATTTAAAAATATGGAACATATACCAGGTCCTCTTTCTTCCTTTGATCCACCTCAATTGACAACTCGAATGAATGAAAACGAATAAACTAACACTTTTTGTTCCCTATCAATTAATTGTTCAAAGCAATAGAAAAATCCATTTCCTCACAGTGAACACCTAAATTGACCGTACTATTTATTATACAATGTAAATAAATCGCGAATCCTCGCGACATTCCTTTTATCTAGATTCGGTATTATTTTCAATTACGCACGAATCGTTCAATAAATTACGCTAAGTTGTCCATTCTAACGATCGCGTAAATTTTAACGGATAGATTAAATCTTAGACATGGCTTAACCATAATTTTATACCAAGTATGGCATTGTGCATATTAAATCCACACCAGGATTATGCTATCTATATACAGTATGGAGATCATGGAATAAAAATATTTGTGGCCTTGTTTTGTCGAATCATAAAAAACGATGGGACTTGTCAACTTTTGGTAAAACTTTTTTGATTGTACGTAGTTAACTGCAGGGAAGTTACTTCAAAACACCAATAATTAAATATTCCGAACCGGAACATTCGTTTATGTCAGCAGATCAGTTCCAACACCAAGTGGAACTAAGTTGAGGATTCTGAAACCGTTGACAATAGTCGATACTGAACACTGTTTATCTTCAATATCTGCATCTGTATTCCAGACGGAAATCTATGCTATCGACACGTTTTTGTAAATGAATATCGAAAGAGGGTGTAGAGGCCAAAACATCCTTATACTCTCTGATAGTCAGGCAGCACTGAAATTTTTAGCAGATCTAATCTAGACTGGTTTGGGACTGCCTTCAAAAACTTTTAACCATGGCAAACCACAACAGAGTAACTCTTAAGTGGGTCCCGGGGAACTAGGGTATTGTAGGCAATCAAAAGGCAGACACTGCCGGGTCTGAAACTGCAAACGATAGAGACAAAATCCATAAGATAGATATAACTCGAAGAAACAGAATCAAACATAGTGCCTTATACCAAAAGAAGGGGCTTGGTGGAATTAGGACCTCTATCCCTTCAAGGTAAGGAGATTCGAATGGTGATGGTTGTTAAACCATCCAGATTAACGTGGACCAAATAACTGGAAAAAGTAGCAACAAGATAGGAGATCACATTATTGATGGCAAGGCGAACTTGTGGGAAAACATGGGGATTGAGTCCGCGCATGATACACTGGATTTACAGTGTAGAGGTTAACCCCATAATAGCATATGCGTCTTTGGTCTGGTGGAAAAAGACGATACAAAAGTATGCAATTATGAGACTAGGCAAGGTGCAAACACTTGTTTGTCTCAGTGCATGAGAAGCACGCCAACGGCAGCACTAGAAGTCTTATTTGGCCATCCTCCATTACACCTCGTGATAATGGGAGAAGCAAGGATATGGTTTTTAGACTGCAAAAGAACCTGAGCAACAAAACAGTTATATCAGGACACATATCCATTAAGGACATCGTAAGTGAATCCATTTTAGATATGAAAACAGACTATATGGCCACTACACTTCTCCTCGGCCCTAAATATGAGGTAGAGATACCTCACAGAAAGGACTGGCAAGACCCAAGCTCAAGTTTCCCCGAGGAGAGACCTGATTTACAGACGGGTCAAAGACTGGTGAAAGGACAGGAGAGTATAGTGAAATGAGGAACACAAGATGTTCCTTCTCACTAGGGAAACATACCTCTGTATTTTAGGCAGATATTTATGATATCCTACAATGTATCAGAATTAACAAACACAGGACTGATATCCATAGCATAAGCATATTAACTGATAGCCAAGCAGCCCTTGCAGCATTAAATAGCCGCAAGGTAACCTCCAGACTGGTAGAGGAATGACAGAAAGAACTAAAATAACTGACAGACCACATTAAAGTAAGATTAGTGTGGGTGTCGGGACATAACGATATTTCTGGAAATGAACAAGCTGATGAACTCGCAAGAAGACGTTCATCATCGATATGTTGGACCAGAACCAGTTCTTGGGACCACAAAGAAAGTGGTACAAGGAAAAATACAAAAATGGGTACAAAGCCAACATAGATTACAGTGGAGGAATACTCCAAAGCAGTAAGACCTTTATAGGTGACACATGTACAATAAGCCAACAGGCTGCAGTGCTCCTGGCAAAAAAAAGTATCATTTTTGTACCAATAATTCCAAAATCCCTTCTTTTGTAGGAATTCTTAAACTATTAAAGATATTTCAAACATATAAAAATATATAGAGTGTTCCATTAAAAATATAGTTCCATTAAAAGTAGTTCAATATAGTCCGGGAGCCAGTGACGTTAAAAGTACCGTCATCGCGGAATTGTAAGAAATTTTTATAAAAATTGATAATTGACAATTATAAGAGCAAAATTATCCTGATACGCGTTAATTTAGCTGCTCTAAAGTATAAAAAAAAATATATTTATAATAAAAAGATTTTATCATCATCGCGAATCTAAAAGCATTGTACTGTTTTCGATAGGAAATTTGTTAATTTAAAAGAAAAAAATTGGCATACCAATTTTTTTTAGCCGAAAGGGATGTCATACCTACTTAAAGGATGTGAAAGAGAGTAAAATTCCACCATTATGGCGGAAGTATCTGGCATACCAATTTTATTTCATGGGCTTCCTTTACATCAATTATAAAAATCACTAAGTTCAATAATTTTATTTTGGAGTAAACATGCTACTGACTGTTTTATCTAGTATACTGTGCAATAGCAAATAGAGAAGTAAATTACATAAATTGTACAGATCTTGCTCAAAAATTAAGTTCATCACTCTGTCGACCGTTGCCAGGCTTTCATGCCTTTACAGGCTGCGATTATATAGCAGTTTTCGTTCGCAAAGGTGAAATCAAACTGTTTAATATTTTAGTGCAAAGTGATGAATATCAAAATATTTTTGGGAATTTTTTGGGAATAAAGACAAAATGGGTAAAATACATAAATTCACTAATGAAATGTACAACATAGGAAATGGTGATGTCAATGCTGCAAGATTCAAATTATTTTTAAAATTCTTTGCGAGTACCAGTGATAAAGAAGAATTTTACAAAGGCATTGAACAAAGAGAGGGTTAAAACAGCCTTATATTACTAATTAAGGCCGTTTACACTCTTCGTTTGTGTACAACGCTATAGTGCTTTTCCATGCGCTGTAATCGAATATGCGTAAATGAAACACTTGGTGATTATAGAGGAGTTTATTACACTTGACTTCACAACTGGCCATGTGGGGCCGCCATGAGGACATCAGGTCCGACACATTTCTGATAGCTACCTTGTCAATTATTAGGCCCAACTGGGCTTGGTCACCAAGTATTAACTTATCATATATGAAACTGCTATTACTAAGCACATAAACCAACAAAAAAACAAAAAACGTTATAAGCAAGACCATCATCTTTGTAACCTTGCATCACTCCCGCTGTGTGTGTGATCTCTTGTTCCCACACCAATCAATAATTTTCAGGAATGGACTGCGCGTAGGGTACCGGTATCTTTTCTCATTGGCTGCATTTTCGCGGTTAAGACTTGTCAGGAATGGACTGCGCGTAGGGTACCGGTATCTTTTCTCATTGGCTGCATTTTCGCGGTCAAAACAGACAGCGCCTATAGGAGAAATTCAAAGAACCTCGCACTCTGTGCAGTGTAAAGAACAACTAACAACGAATAGAATTTTAAACTATTAACTTGAAATTACCACAGTTCGGATTTTGTCCAAATCCGAACAGGCATTATAAGTTTTAATTCCAGTAATATTCCTCCATGCTGGAAAACATTATCACAAATAATCTCCCGAACAATACTTGTAAACTCATTTTGGTAAAATGCTACTGAATCAAATTGTACTTTATATCAACCGACTGAACGTGGATGGCAATTGAACGAGAATAGTAAGCTCGAACCATTGTGGTACCATGGCCCAACAGCACCATTAAAAGTTGACTAAATACTTAGTCAGGATAAAAATGAAGAAGAAAGTGAAGAATCAGAAGACAATAACCATTATATTTGTGATGAGTGATGATAATGATTCTAATGACTATTGATAAAAATTCTCTGCTTGAACATATACAATTGTTTGAAATATTGTTTTTTTTAAATTTAAATAAACTAAAAAAATTATTTCCCTTGATACCTTTTATCATATTTATTCTCATGCATGTTTACCATTTATCTGTTGTGATAATGTTTTCCAGCATGGAGGAATATTACTGGAATTAAAACTTATAATGCCTTTGTAAAATTCTTCTTTATCACTGGTACTACTAAAGAATTTTAAAAATAATTCGAATCTTGCAGCATTGACATCACCATTTCCTATGTTGTACATTTCATTAGTGAATTTATGTATTTTACTTCTCTATTTGCTATTGCACAGTATACTAGACGAAACAGTCAATAGCGATGGAGACAACAGACTGAAGGGACAGCATAACCTCAACCCAGAGAAATGCCCTTGGACAACCTTACCTGAAGGTACCTACTTTTCTTATTAAATAGCAGATGTAGTTATACATTAAATATGTAGGGGATAGAGAGAGAAGTGTTGAACTTGGACCAAACATCTCTCACTTACTCTTTAAGGGATTGAAAGAAATGTTCGTATAACTGTCAATTATCAATTTTTATAAAAATCTTACAATTCCGCGATGACGGTACGTTCAATGTCACCGGCTCCTCGCCTAATAGTAACCTTTCGTACATGCACTTGGGAGATCGCGGAATCAAGTCCAAGAACCCAACGATCTGGTATGATATTTTTAAAAACGTTTTATAGACTTTTTGATATTAAAATTAGGTAGTAAGAGTCAAATTTAATTTTGTTCGTTAACATACATTAAATATACACTAGCACTGTGAATTTTAACACGATTATCTCACTGAATATTATATTATGCATCTATTAGGTATGCTCGTCTTTTGTTGGAAAACGCCTTTAGACATAATTAATAATCATCAAAATAATCTCGAGGAGTTCTTAGTTAACGTTTGCTAAAATCTTCTTTATGTCTTGGAATCTTTATTAAAGAGAATATTGTTACTTGTGGTAACGCTTCGATTATAGGATGATATATACAGTAATATACAAGATGGATTGTGTAAATAAATTTAGTTTTTTGAAAGAAAACGTCATTTTCGGGAAAGCCTGCGAAATGCACGAAGTCAACGGTTGCTATGACCTCTTCATTAGACGAAAAACACTTTCGACAAAGGAATTATACAAGGTTTCTAAGAAGATAGTAGTCGCTGGGAAGCAAATCTGGTAAAAACGGTGGATGGTTAAGCTATTTTTACTTAAATCCTGGAATTTGGTCCTGGTAAACATACTTTCTCCTCATACCCCTATAGAAAGTACACACTTTCTCCCTCATATCAGGAAGTAAACTCATACTTCCCACTCTAGGGGGAAAAGCACACACTTTGCTCCCTAGTGAGGAAAAGTACTTTTCCTCATTTTAACTATGTTAAATGAAGAAACTTGTAAATCTATTATATTCAAATTGTTTCTGTAATTTCTATAACACCTTTTACATCCTGTATTCAGGTAAAAATTAATTAGGAATGTTATTTCATCGTTAGGTTTTAAATGAGAATTTAAACCTCAGGATTGTTAGATACGTTTATAACTTACGAATAAAACTAACACAGTATGTTGTGGCTCACTGACAGTAAACATTGCAATTGACTTTTGAGTACAAATTTGTTAAGTTTATTAAACTTTACAGTGACGGCTCCTCCATTAGGTCATTGGGCTAATGACCTCCCATTAAAAAATTATTTAAAAAAATAATGAAAGAAGCATTTCAAAAAATAAAATATACCTACTATACATATCGTATAGTATTCCTCTTAAATAAAATTTACCTAAAACGTTTCAAGACCCCCGTGTAAACGTTTTTCAAGACCCCCGTGTAAACGTTATTCCGCATCAAGCATCAAGTAGGTACTCGGCGAAAACCAAAATTAGATAACGGGCTGGTGTCCACCGATGACCTCAAGGTCTTATATGGGAACGGAATTTGCCGAGCGCTGACGATCTTCGCGGCGTGAGAGAAACACGCTCGAAGTTTACATGTGATGGGTCAAAAGCCCGGTTTAATAACGACGATGAATCGACTTACGTCGGCTGATTATTACACGCTTAGAAAGGAGATGAGTAGAGGGGTTGGCAGGCCGCGCTATATTTTGATTTAAAGGAGAGCATTTGAAGCGAAATATTGAGAATAATGAGCTGTGTTTTGACGAAATAAGTTGTTGCAAATACAAAAGATCGAAGGCTTCACTTAAATTCTAAAAAGATTTAGACTAATTATCATTTAATTTAAGTTTGTCATATTTAATATGTATAGAAATGAATAAAATATGCATGTTTTTCAAGAGAGCATTATTTTTATATAAAACAAGCGTGGCCCAAAAAAACTGGGAGTGTTTTTTCGAAAAATTTCCGCCTACGGCGGATGGGCCTCCGGGGCGCTGGTCAGTGGCGTTCCGTATTTTAAGATTTTGGACACATCACCTATGACCCCCCTATCAAATTAACCACAAGCCGCCACTGAAACTTTATAGACTTTTTAAGAAATGGAAAGTGATTTTTAATTCACAAATACTCCACCTAATAAGAGGGAACAAGCCAACATAGCCTCATTAACCTTATTACCACCAAAATTTGAAGGCAGGTATGAAAAACAATATATACAATATAAGCAATGGGCTGAAGACAACAAAATAAATAATAATTCAGAAAAAGGTTTAATAAGTGGGTAGGAGGAAAAATTATATCTATTACATAGGAGTAAAGTGCCTTTTCCTCCCTTGAATGATTACTACATCAAAACAAACTACATCCTGCGGGATAAAAGTGGCACTTTCCTCCCTACTGATACAGAGAAAGAATCATTTATGCCTCTGGGTTTGGTTCCAGCCTCCCCTCAGGGGTGCAAACCTCAGTGCAATGGTCCACCTACCTTTCGGCATATGACCTGAGGCTACGCAATATCCAGCGGAATGTTATATATACAAAATTAAATTTCCGAAATGTTAGTGCAGCCCTTGATATGTACAAAAAGTAGCAGAAAAGAAGAGGGTTTTTTGCCCATATCCAGAATCATATAAATAAATAACAATAGTATATTACGGACCAAGGCCAGTAAAGTAAGAAATGTCTAAGATCACATGTAATTGTCGACAAACATGTGATCTGAGGCTTTCTTACTTACTGGCCGATGTGTGTATACTATTTTTCTGTTCGACGGAGCCGGAAAGCGATTACTTCGTTTAGCGCGGAGGCCCGAAAGTTGATGCTTTCCGACCGGAGGACAGAAAAATAATAATCATAAATTAACAGTGTGTAAGTAAGTGTTGCTGGTTTTGTTACAAATAATTGGTATGGTCCTAATTCTTTTGTTGGTCTTAGATAAAAGGTTGCGTAAGACAACACTAGCTGTATCTATTACCCCATTTTTAAATGGCTAGACTCACCCATTATTCCCTCCGCAGACATAATAATTCCAAAAAATTTCTTTCCTATCTCGTCATTTCGCCTTTGTCTATACCCCCTCGTCCTGTAGTATTATTTTTTCCGCAAATTCGTTGAACCATGTAAGTTGCGTGTCGTTTTTCGTATCCATGTCTGTTGGTGGAAATATCTCTTTTACCTTTGCCAGTTTTCTTATGTATATGTCTCTTGCTTCCGTACTCTGTCCAATTGTACCATCCAGTATGACATGGACTCTTGTATCCGGTACCTGATATTCTTCACATAGCTCTGAGATGTTCCTTAGATTAAATCTATTGCAGTAGTGCCTAAAGTTGCCATGTCCGGTTAATAATTGTACTGCCTTCCACGTCAAATGTATGCTT
Organism: Lochmaea crataegi; assembly: GCA_947563755.1. NCBI lineage: Eukaryota > Metazoa > Arthropoda > Insecta > Coleoptera > Chrysomelidae > Lochmaea > Lochmaea crataegi. The sequence continues at coordinate 114,082 of CANOBC010000118.1, read as the reverse complement.
CCCTCCCTTACCGTCTTAATTACTTCTTGAGTCGCTCTTCCTGTTTTTCCTTTATCCCATTTATCTTGCCAAATTGTCATGCATAGCTTGTGCCTCTCCTTATTAATTTCCCTCTTGGTTGTAAGTATTTGCTGTGTGCCTTCTAGTAATCGTGCTTCTTCTGCCGCTTTGTCTGCTTTCCTTATACCTATGTGTGTTGTATGTACAGTTTGATGTTTCTGTCTATCCTTAGGTTCCTTATCAGCTTCTGTATCAGAGCAGCTTCTATGTTATTAGGCTCCGTTTGTTGTAATAACTTTATATGATTGTGTGCGTCTGTGTGAATTTTAACTCTGATGTTCCGTACGTTTTCAGCCATATTTTTATAGTGTACTATGCCTTGCCTAGACGCGAATAGTTCCAACTGATGTATGTTAGTCTGCTGCCTGACGTTTCTTTTTACGATTTCCCATTTCATTCCTATCTGAATCCCTATCCCTATCGTACCATGTCCCTCCTTAATGGTGAATATATTTACGTCACTGTCTAATTCTCTAGTATTTAATCTGCATCTATCCGCTGGGTGTATTTTGTCAATTGTGCGTATTCTATTTCTTTTAAAGTTCCCTGCCTGTTTTGTGAATGTTTTGTATCTGCCTTCCACCTCTGCCTCTAGCGGAAGGCAACCCGAGATCACCGTCAGAGCCAAAGTAGGAGACTGCTATCAGAAAAGGACTCTCTATTGCTCTTAATTACCTTAGGATTCCGGAGTCTTTGTGTCTGTCCCCCGATACTTCCACTCCATATAAAACCATAGGTTTCATTGCTGCTTCAAATATTTGTCTCAGTAAGCTGGGTTTTCTTCCCCATGTCCTACCGGCTGTAACAAATAATTTGTTCGCTATGTCCGTTGTCTTTTGTCTGGCTTTTTTTAGATGTTCAATCCAGAGTAGTCCACTGTCAATTGTAACTCCCAGGTATTCCAAGTTATCCTTGTATTGGATCGTACGTCCGTCCATCTGTATTCTAGGTGGTCTCGTCTTTTAGTATGATATCAACATTACCTCGGTTTTACTATCGTTATACTTCAACTTGTGTTTGATCTCCCATTCTTTGCAACCTTCCCACACCCGTGCCCATTTTTGCTCGATTTCCCTTAATGATGTCCCTGTCAGTAATATGGCCTCATCGTCCGCGAATGCTTGTATTGACTCATAATCGTTGTTCTTCTTCATATGACTACTTATTATCTCAAACCAGTCTTCCATGATAACAAGCCAGAGTGTTGGTCCTAGGCTGGACCCCTGTGGGCATCCTCGTCGTGTTACTTCTTTCACTTCCTCCGTTTTTATCGATCTTTCTTCGAGAAAATTTGCACATAACCTTATTATTTCCCCTGGTAACCTCCTGTCTTTTAATACCTGTATGATAGCCGGAGGCCACGCTAAATTAAAGGCATTTGTCAAATCTAATGTTACCAATAGCAAATGCTGTTTGTTGATTTGAATTCTGTCCGTTATGTTTTTGACGTCGTCTATCGTACCCATTCCTTCCCTGAATCCTAATTGGTTTCTGTTTAGTCCCGTATCGGTCTCCAAATGGTATAACAGTCTTCTGGCCGTCATCTTGTCCAGTATTTTCCCTGGAGATGGTAGTAGACATTTTGGACGCTTCCCCCGTCTTTTTTTGGCAGCCAGACCATATTTGCTTGTTTCCATGCTTCCGGAAATATCCCTTTATCCAAGCAGTTATTATACAGTTTAGTCAATACCTTTGGTGCTACCGAGTGTAATATTTCCAATATCTCCTTGGGTATATTGTCCTCCACGGGAGCTTTTTTAGGTTTCATTGCTTTTAACGTGAGCGCGATTTCCTCTTCCGTGAACCATTTTGCTCTCGAGATTGTTATGTCTTCTTTTATTGTAACCTTGTTATCCTTTGGGCTGGATTATCTTCATTTGGATCGTACTTTATGCAATATTTGTTATGTAGATATTGTTGCGAGGTCACCAACTCAAAGCCGGCCCTGTCCATCGATTGTAAATTTTGGTGGCTACGCCGGGATTCTCCGCCAGCGTGTTCTCTAGAACATTCGAGTACAACGTTTTTGTTTGTGCATAGCGCTATCGCGTAATGTACTAGAACTTTCCAGAACTGATGCGGACTATATATACGCGGGTTTTTGAGTGCGTAGGGAGTTAGTTAGTTCGAGAGAATTAGTGGAACGGACAGTACAGTACAGTTAGTTCGGAAGAATTAGTGAATTAAATAGTGCAGATAAATAGGGTAATATCCAAGTGGTGAAAATATATTAGAACTAAAATACCGAGTGTAAATAAATTAGTAGACATTGAGTATCGTGTGTATATAAATTAAGCTCAATACAGTGTGTGTGTTTCTTTAAATTAATAGATAGTAATTAGCCATAGTGTGTATAATTTTATCCCACAAGTAAAAATTATTTAAATAAATAAGAAAAACAGTACAATATCTTATCGTATCCAGTCTATCCGTAGTGTGCGTTCCGTCCTCTTTTTTCATAGTACGTATTACCCTGTCATCCTTCATTTTTGTTCTTAATAATTTATAAGCTGCATCCCACGGATTACTCTCGTCGTTGTGTGTGAAAAAGTTCTTTATTGATTGTTTCTTTATTTCCTTTATTTTGTTTTTATAGATTCTCCTTTGTGCTATGTATTATATCCGTCTCTCTTCCCTGTCTACTATGTCTGTTGTCTCTTGAAACTTTCTTCTTGTTCTGTTCGTTTTTTGTCTCTCTCTGTTTAGTCCTTCTGTCCACCAAATATTCGTCCTCTTTCGCCTTTTATTTTTGTTCGATAAGCACTTTATCCATTGTTTATTTAATTGTGTTGTATAGTGTGTGTTCATCTAATATCTTGTCTTTGTTTTCCCAGTTCGCAAGTCTAAAGATGTTTGCCATTTTTTCTGTTGTCAGTGTGGCGTATATGTGTTTTTTTGCAGGTTGTTTCATAGTAGGGATACTGAAAGTTAGATATTGGTGATCACTCAACGTTTCCTCATCTGATACCGTCCAATTGATTATATTTATATCTTTGGACAACATCAAGTCCACCCAACTCTTACCTCTGTTGCTGTTGAAAGTCGGTAGGGTGTTGTTAATCATAAATCCATATTTCGTTGACCACTGTACAATGTCTTCCCCCCTTTCGTCATTTATCTGTTCCCCAACTAGTGCTTTTGGCATTGAAGTCTCCACACAGCAGATATTGACCTTTCGTTTTTTAAATTCTGTCGAGTCTTTTGTGTTCTTTTCCTCCAGGTTCGTCGTATAGATTTGTTACTGTTAGGTTTATGTTCCCTGTCTTTATTACTATTGTTATTGTGTTTTCGTCCGTCATGTCACTTATTATTGTCGTCTGTTTTATCAGGGTTTTCTTGATTAAAACTGATACAAATAACTATTGCGTGCTGGTGAAACGTATAAATAGAACAAGACTTTTTCTTTGCTAAACCTGGAATTTTCATATCCAGCTAATTCAAAAGATTGGAATAATGTTCAAAGTCAATTGTTCCAATAAGAAAAATCCTTTTCATCCAAAAAACTGGTCCTAACACCTTTTTTGTTGATCGTGTGCTCTTCGCTAAGCAATCAGCTTCAGTCCACTGTAATCGTTCTTGTTTCATTTCAAGTTATTAGTGCATGAAGGTGTTGAGTCAATGTTTCAATAAAATGATTTATATGAAGGTGTTAACTCACCTTTGCGTTAGTACAGACTCTGGTTCATAGACGTCGCCAGGGGTCTAAAGTACAAAAACTTTAACTCAAGTTGGATCGAACTTTGGGCACAATGAATTTTTTTTAACATTCCACCAGGTTTGAATTCAATGTATAATTTTTTTGTTCGAGCGAATGAGAATTCGTCAAGTTTCTTGTTAAGAACCCTAGGTTGATCAATGGAAGATATTGGTTTTGAATAGGTAAAGCTTGGTCGTAAAAGCATTATGTTAGAGCGAAACAATATCGTTCAATGGTGACAAAGGTTTTTAAGAGCCATAAAACAATATCAATTTAGTATTTTGTGTCACAAGGGCAGAAAATGAGCTTTATCAGCACGAGACAAGCGAGCGTAGCGAAGCGAGGGCAGTTGATAGTTAAGGATTACTAAAGCGCTTCCTGCATGTGTGACACACTGTTTTTCGCCTACCGAATAAACCAAAAAATAGAAAATATATAACAAAAAATTTTGGCGTACACTGACGTTTAATTAAAATATCTACGTGAAAGGTCAAAGTACTCAAGTGACAGATGGTGAAAAACTTCAGACATTGTGGCGTTAAGAATTTTCCGCCCTTGGGCTGCTAAACAATACGTTTAGCCCTATTTTTGGTTTTTTATATGAATGGTTTTCCGGTAAGGTAGGCGAAAAACAACATTGCAACATCATATATCTAGAACTAGATAAACTTGGGTCTACGTGGGTCGCACCCTTAAATTGTTAAACAATAAGCCTTCAACTTTGACGGTTTGCAACTCCGTAATTTTTCAAGTGATCTTGACGAATCTTTTTTCCGATTAAATCTTTTTTATGCTCTATCGATGTACGTAATAATATATTGCAGAAGCCATTGGACATGCGGTATATTGCATTTTACAACTAAGGTCGTTTTAAATAATCATTCTCATGGTTGCGGAATTGCATATTTCTGAAAAATAATTACGACACATTACTTACCACAGAGAAATTTATCATCGAAACAAACAGAATAATTACGGGTGATGCGCAATGTCGTTCAGAGAGAGAATCAATTAATTTGTTTATAACGTCGTAACTTGCAAACTAATGAAGTCACAGATTCCATGCTTCGTACACGTTATTTGTGAATTTGAAGGAATAATTAAATGGAATTTAAAGACGTCATAAAAATAGCATCGTTTTTTACATTTGTTTATTGATAATATAGTGAATAATGGTTTTTTGCTCATATATTCGGACCTAATCAATATTTTTTGACTTTCAAAGACTAGTTTTATGGATATCTTGTGGAGGAAAAATAGGTTCACGTTTTCTGTCAATTTTAAGGGAAAACATATATACATATGAAAAACGTTATTTTCATATATAACATCACAAGAGAAAAAAGTTTGTCAGCAAAAGGTATGCAAATGGCATTGTTTTCATGAACGAAGTTACCGAAAAGCAACAAACTTGAATAAAACCTTGAGAACAATTCTGCTTACACAACAACAATAAAATAAGAGAACTTTTATTTATCAATGAAACATAAACAAAAAATTACTTATTTATTTATATAAAAGTTACAGTTATGATAATTATACGTTTTTGCATTATTTTTATCGTTATGATGTGATTGTAGAACATGTACTTGCGATATGTTTGAACTCGTATTAGGAAAATTTACTTGATCTGGTGCTTTTTCTCTTAAGTTTTCAATTAATTTTAAATGATGTTCAGAGTCCAACTGCAAATAAGGTTTCAAAGAGTTGGCATGGGAATGTCCTGTTAACTTTATCATTTCTTGCTCACCAAGGCAGAAATAGTGGAAAAGCGATGTGAATGGTTTGTTACTTTAAATTTTTTGGTATTCACGCCAATTTTTTTCTACCCAGAGTTTGGTCCATTTTGACATGCTGTTGATTCCAATAGGCATGTTTTTGTACCAAATTCTTTTTTTCTAATTTGGATGGACTGTCAAAAATAGCCTGTCACTTGTGATTTCTGGATTGGCATTTCTTTTTTCCAATAATTTAAAAAATAGACGAGCAGAACAAAGATCTTTGTTAATGCTGTTTCTTACCAACCAGTTGCTACTTTGTCAAGGCTTTTGTGGTCTATGAAAATATGGGATTGTATTGTTCACTGCTTCGTTGCCTCGCCAGGCAAGTTCAAATGAGAATAAGTGGAATATTTTTTTCTGTAGGCCGTCTGGGGTGTCTTCGTCATGAATTTTTATCATTTCCAATATTTCTTGTGTTGTAAGGGCTTTCTTTTGTTTTATCTTGGTAACCTTGAAGTTGTTTTCGTTTTGAGTCCTTTGCCAAACAGGCTGATTTAAAAACAATGTCGGTAAATGAGTAAATTTTTATATTAAATTCTTGATAGTACTTTTCTTGTAGCATCTGCGCCGTGGCTTTTGATACTTGACTCTTTGTAGACCTCTCCGTTTTTTTATATTGTAAGCATAATCTTCCATGATTTTTGCTAATTCTTCGAATGGAGTATGCTTTTCAGGCTTACAATCTCTTATCAATAAAAACTGCGAAAACTGTCGCCAACAGGAAGCTTTGGAGACACACGTATTTGGAGATATATTCTCCGACAATGCCTTTTTAATTTCTGCAATGGTTTGTGCTCCAAATCTGTTTTTTTACTTCAGAAACACTCATTTTTGAACTGAACTAGTCTGACGTTTTCCAAGAAGAAATAACACAATGACATTTTAAATAAATATCAGGACCATTGCAACAAATTTTGCTTTGATCAACGCAGCTTGAAAAAGTTTAAATTTCGTCCCTGTAAAAATCACATGTGAATTTTGTCAAGGTAATTGCAGGTAACTTTTTTGTCAGTAGAAAAGATACCGTTACTATGGCATTTTGCCAGTGAAAAACACTCTAGTGAAATATTCACTAAAATCTCACACTTTTTACCTTGTTAAACAATTTTCCGCAACGACTTAAGCGGACGAGGAAAGATCATCTTTTTCTACGCCATCTTTACACACAAAATCAGCCACTACAAGGAAAACAATGCTCACAACTCTATATTAGTCCACGCAATATAAAGTTGTGAGCAATATTTCCCTCCTAGTGGCTGTTTTTGCTTGACAAGAGGGCAAAATCGATGTAGAAGAAGATGCAGTCACTCCGATCTCTGAAGTCGTTGCGGAAAATTGTTTAACGATGTAAGAAGGGTGTGATTTCAGTAAAAATGACGTTTTCCGTGCATATCTTTTTGCTCTTTAATTTTACAGAAAAAACGCTAAAAATTTTTTTTTCTCCTCAAAAGATCTACAAAATTAGACTTTGCACTTCAAAAACTATCGATTAGGTCCGAATTTATGAGCAAAAAAACATTATTATTAATAAACAAAGGACTATGCTTCCATCTTATGGAAAATAAAAGACCACTCAAATGCGGATATTTTGATACCAACTTATTCGTCTTGAAAAATAGAACATTTGATAACATTGCGCCAATGTTGTAATTTAATTAATAATCCCACAAAATCAGTTCATTTGTCAGAAATTTTCGATTCGATTACAAAATCTAACCATTCAATAGGACTCCACCTGCTGCGGTGAAACAGAGTCGGACTTGTGAATATAGTTGTACATACGATGAATACCAGTTTCGTTGAAACAAAATAATAGGATTATATTTTTCAGTTGTATAAAGATATGATAGATTGCAATCAAATTATGTAAAAAAGGTACATCTCTCAATCGACAATCTAACATCTTTACATAAGTTTGTCATTTTGTAATAGCAGTTTATTATAACGTTTTCTATATTATAATAGTAAAATTATAATAGGTACATTTAATAACTGACCGACAAGTATTTCGTAAACAATTCCGGTGCAAACGAATTCCCGTCAGGATTCTTAAATGACTATAAAATACACATGAGTTTCCGTCCGACACTTGCAGGTATCTTAATCGCGCACTCGAATTGCCGTCCAGTTTATTTAATCCGCTTACAGGTAAACTAAATAGTTTTGAAAATTCCAGTAAATCGTAATACCTATTCGTAATCCTGAATTCGAATGAAAAAGTTGAATAACCTATTGGGGTGGCTAGGGGGTCTGTCAGTACTAATTGCTATGAATATATTTTTCTATTATATTTTCTATTATATTACGTTGTCATTTTCGAAACGGTAGTTTATTAATATACATTATTTCCGAACGTTTGTTGTCGTACGCTATAGTGATACACAAAATGCTTGAAGTAATACTAAGTGAAAAGGGTAAACCCTTTCTGGTTAGGTTATATGTTAGGTTAGGTTAGGTTAGCTTCTTTACATGTATGTATTTATGACTCAGTTCAGTAGTAGTACGCAATAAAATTGTAGAATTACAATTCCGTATTTTATTCCAATAATGATATCATATAAAATAATATCGTGTAATAGTGCCAAACATAAGACATTTATAACTATTTCTTATTTCATACATCTGAAAACGGACCTCCCTTAAAACTTTTACTGTTCACTTATTACAATATGCAATAAATACATAGCTAGATATCAGATGATTCAGAGAATTTTCCGTAATTACCATAAGCACCTTTTAGACAGGTCAGTTTTCACCCTGACGGGAACTCGAGTGACGGCTTAACGTATCCTAATTATGGAACAGGTAGACTGGTTGACTGTAGTTGACTGTAGTTGACGCTGCTGATCGAACTATACCTAATCATGAAGAAATATAATGATGCAAATTACATTTCAGTTAACGGTGCTTTTTATGTCACGCAAGGGAAAACACTCATCGCCATCAAAATATATATAACACAAAAACCGGCTTCGGCTATCAAAAAAATACAAAAATTAAACAAAACCCGGCTTCGGCTATCAAAAAAATACAAAAATTAAACAAAACCCGGCTTCGGCCATCAAAAAAATTTAATAAAGCAAAAAGGCGACTTTAGCTACCAAAAAAATATAAAAACCGGCTTAGGCCAATAAAAAATTTTTTTTCAGCTACACTTCGCGGATAAAAGGTAATTAGGTCCTCAGGCACTGCCTGTGGGGGGAAGGTGGAGCGCGTAAAAGGGGATACTCTAAGAATTATACATTATCTTTTAGTATCACCCTTTACGTCGGGTTCATTACCTACACACATTTCACAAGCATTTTTGTATTAACAGTTAATAGACATTTAACATCTTGCATATAAAAAAATCTTTTCCGCATCCCTATCCTATTTTTTGTTAAGGTTTACCGATGCCAACAAATACACTATAAAGAAAAAACAAAATATAAAAATTAACTGATAAAATGAGGTCAGTTCAACACTGTCTGGTTTTATTTATTCATTTCTTATCACCGCTGATATCCTTACTTCGTGGAATCTGTAATACATGTCTATTTACGTATTTTCTCTCTGTCTTACTCATACAATCTCCGTAAGCGATTTTAAAAATAATATCATTAATTGTGAGTTAATTATAAAAGTCACAACATTGGCGCAATGTTATTAAATATTCTATTTTTCAAGACGAATAAGTTGGTATCAAAATATCCGCATTTGAGTGGTCTTTTATTTTCCATAAGCAGGAAGCATAGTCCTTTAAAACGTCTTTATATTACACCTAATTATGCCCTCAAATTCACAAATAACGTGTACGAAATCTGGAATCTGTAACTAAATTAATTTGCAAATTACGACCTTATAAACAAATTAATTGATTCTCGCCCTGTACGACCTTTGCGCGTCACCCTTACTTTTGCTGTTTGTTTTGTTAGTAGATTTCACTGTTATAAGTCATGTGTCGTTATTATTTTTCAGAAATATGCAATTTCGCAACCTTGGGAATGATTAATTGAAACGACCTTAGTTGTAAAATGCAATATACCGCATGCTCAATGAATTTTGCCATATATTATACGTACATTGATATAGCATGAAAAAAACTTTAATCTGAAAAAAGATTCGTCTAAATTTCTTGAAAAACAACGGAGTGACAAACCGTCAAAGTTTAAGATTCACAATTTATTTCTTGAACAACCACTAGAACAACTTGATTACGTACAGGAATATATTTCGTGTGACTAATTTGACAACACTGTATTAAAGTAGTGCATCCATCCTAAAAACAAGTTTCACTTTAAAGGTTGTTGTTGATGTTGGTAATATCTTCGTTTTCTGTTAAATTTGAGACTTTAACGTACCTAGTTTTTATTTGTCAGATTTCTGTGTCGGTACAAATACCTTTAGTCATAGGTTACCTTGCCGCCTTACTAAATGTCAAACTTTATTACCTATATATACCTATGCTTATAACATTATTATTAACAAATAATTATCCTGATAATAATGGAATAATAGTATATTCTGTAACAAGGTTAGAATGAAAATTCGATGCGAGTGGAAATTTCCGAGCGCGAGCCGAAGGCGAGCGTGAGGAACCACGAGCATTACGAATTTTCATTCTAACCGAGTAGCAGACCATACTTTCTCCACGATCAAGATTTTCAATGGAAATGAACAAAAGATAATTTATATTACAGAACTCAATCACAATAATTATCTTAGGTAAACACTCAATGTGACAGCAATAATTTTGACACTTACTCAAGATTTTACACTACGATGACAATCAACTGCGTCAAGGCTAATGCTATTATTGCTAACCAGTGTGAGAATATCATTCTATCACTAGAGAGAGAATGTAAATACATTTAAATTGCATGGGGGCAGAGGTGTTGCAGAATATTTCTTCAATCTCAAGAGAGAGAATTCCAGCATTCTCTAATCAAATTTGATTTCAAAATTGGCAAATTCTGTGATGATCGTGGAGAAAGTAAGTTAAACCTATGCTTACTTTTCTTCTTACATCTAATGAAGAGGTCCTCATTTGAGGGTTCATATATGGAGAGACTAATTCCATTAGATTCTCCACTACTTGCTTTGGCATCCGAAATATAGATTTGAATTTCCGCTGAAACATCTCAACAAATAGATCTAGACTTTATAAAAAGTTCTCACCACAGCTTCGTCTTCAATATATTTATGGCGGTTTTGTGGTTTTTCTTATTCACTCTCTGTATTCGATTTTTGCGTTTCTCATGGAGCAGACCCATTAGAAAATATTCGCATGAAAATATTCTCCTACGAGAAGAAAAAAGTCACATTCTATCGATCAAGAATACGCATTTGGAGCTCTCTTACGAAAAACCAATTAACCTTAAAATTTGACGGTTTGTCACTCCGTTGTTTTTCAAGAAATTTAGACAAATCTTTTTTCAGATTAAAGTTTTTTTCATGCTTTATCAATGTACGTATAATTTATGGCAAAATTCATTGAGCATGCGGTATATTGCATTTTACAACTAAGGTCGTTTTAAATAATCATTCCCGCGGTTGCGAAATTGTATATTTCTGAAAAATAATAACGACACATGACTTATAACAGTGAAATCTACTAACAAAACAAACAGTATAAGTAAAAGTGATGCGCAATCTCGTACAGGGCGAGAATAAAATAATTTGTTTATGACGTCATAATTTGCAAGTTAATTAAGGTACATGTTCCAGATTTCGTACACGTTATTTGTGAATTTTAGGGCATAATTGGGTGTAATATAAAGACGTTATAATGATAACATCGGGTTTTAAATTTGTTTATTAATAATAATGTTTTTTTGCTCATAACTTCGGACCTAATCGATCGTTTTTGACGTGCAAATTGTAGTTTTGTAGATCTTTTGAGGAGAAAAAAAAGTTTTCAATGTTTTTTCTGTAAAATCGAAAGGTAAAAAGATATGCACGAAAAACGTCATTTTTACTGAAATCACACCCTTCTTACCTCGTATCAAATAATAATTTTCCACGTTAGGTACTATTGACATCTCGTTGGTACACCTGGTAGAAATAAAGTACCTAACGATGACTTAGTGGAAGACCTAACCTAAGAAGCAACCAAACAAATGACATTCCTTATTAAGATTAATTTTAACAAGTCACTTAAGTTATTTTTTTTTCTTAATCACGTCAACTCACGTAAAAACATAATAAATTGAAATATGACTAGTACTGAATAAAATGTCAATTAAGTTAACTGTTTATCGTATGTACGGTATATATATATAGAAAGGGATTTACGCAGGTGCAAGTCGTTTCCTCTTAGCGATTCATTAGATACTCTAGATTAGCGTTTTTTGTTAACGACCGGCGGCAAGAAGTGAATTTTACGAGTTGTAATAGAATGGCTCGACAAAAAATTATAAATAAAGAAAATACGGAAATACTTATCCATCTTCTCGTCTATCTGCAAGGTTATTATTTTGTTTTGTAATCAACGTGAAATTACGCTAGCATTTTGTTTTAAATGATTATAAGTGTTTGGTACTAGACGTGCTCTCGTTAAATCTAATTGCACTCTACAATCTTTTATTCCATTTGTGAAAAATAATTCACAGTTATAACTTTTTATTAAGAATCACAACATAATATTTTAGATTGTAATTTAATAAAAACCTAGGTAAATGGTAAAATATACGAAATATTGTACCGGGTGTCTGATTAAGAGAGGTACCTAATCCGCTGTATCTCAGAAACTATTTATCGTACAGCTTAGAGAAAAAAAAACTGTATTACAAACTCGCATTCGAGAAACTGCTGGAAATTATTTTCAAGTGTCCTACTCCACCGTTAGAGGGAATAGTTCACAATAATATCACAAAAACATCATTATTCTATAATAAATATATCGGCATAGTACCACAAAATTTAAAAGGTACAGGAAAGTATCGAACAACACGATCTCAAATGTGAGAGGGACAATGCCATAAAAGAAGCCGATAAAGCAAAGAAGTAAGCAGAAGAGCTGAAAGGGACCGTCAAGCGAATGGAATAATAACTGACGGGACTGAGGATTGCCATGGAAAAGATGGCAAAAACAATGGAGGATATATGCAAGTAACCAAAAAAGCCGAAGCCGATCAGAAAGTGTCCGTAGAAAGACACAGAGAACAGAATCCTCCCAAGAAGAAGAAGGAAACGAGGATATGGATTTCACGGAAGTGAAATCCATAAAGATGATTCAAAAGAAACAGCGCAAAGGAAAGCCAACGAAGAAGAAATGTTGGCTCAGAAAGGCAGCCAAAGAAATTAAAAAAATACCAATGTCAAATAACACAGTAAAGGGACGAATTGTCGATATGTCTAATGATATTGAAGAATAACTGGCTTTAAAACTCCAAGAATGCACTTATTTTGCACTTCAAGTTGACGAAAGAACCGATGTTACGAACATGACGCAGCTACTTGTTCCCATGAGATTTGATTATAATGAAGAGGTGATGGATGATGCAAACCACTTGAATCAAATACCACAGCGGAACTCATTTTTAAGGTAATTGATATATTTTATTGGCTTGTGTACAGATGGGGCAAAAGCTATGTCAGGAAGATTGACAGGGCTAGCAGAAAAAATAAAGGAAGTTGCTCCTGAATGCAAAAGTACGCATTGTGTCATCCATCGAGAAGCATTAGCTGCTAAAGGTATGCCGGAAAGATTATTTTAAAAAGAAATCTGGATCGGTTGTAAAACCGAGTGCCCTTTGCTTAGCTCTGCTTTTTTTGGATTTTCTGAGCTCTTGTACATTAAAAATAAACATAGCAGCAGAATAAGTGTTGAAGAGGACTTAGATAAGTTCCATCACTTCTAATGTTGATATTTTAATCACAGGCAAACAACAGCAAGTTTTGCACTAAAGACTATAATAGTTATTTGTGTATTTAGAGCGTAAAGTAACAGGCGCGGAGATCCTTCGAAAGCGGCAATTTTACTTTACGCTCGAAAAACACACATAATTTTTCCTACAATCACCCTTTTAATAATTAAATCAGTTTTTTATATTATCTTAGGTTATAATAGGAGTGCTAGAATACTCGTCATTTTCGCTATTCATCGTGATTAACCTTAAAAAGATCTACTGACTAGGGATGTTAAAAAATAATCGATTTTTATATAAATCGATTATTATTTTCTTATTATCGATTTTTTGGTATCGATTTTTATAGAAATATTAATCGATTTTTAGTAAATCGATTTCATAAATTACGTGTTTAAATCGATTTTCGGAAACGGCTCGTATTATATATTGCCTATTTATCAAAATTTTGACAACTTTTGACGATTATTGACCATTTTTCAAAATTTTAACAATTATTGACCATTTTTGACAATTATTTACCATTTTGACTGTTTTTCGAAATTACTGACCATTTTTCCAAATTTTTGATAATTTTTGACTATTTTTCAAAATTATGACAATTTTTAACCATTTTTGACAATAATTGTCCATTTTTAACAGTTTTTAACAATAATTGACAATTTTTAACCATTTTTGACCATTCTGGACAATTTTTCAAAATTTTATACCATATTTCAAAATTATTGACAATTGTTGGCAATTATGGACCATTTTTCCAAATTTTTGACCATTTTTGACAATTATTGACCATATTTCAAAATTTTTGACAATTATCAACTATTTTTCAAAATTTTAACAATTTTCAACAATAATTGTCCATTTTTGACAATTTTTACCATTTTTGATAGTTTTTGACAATATTGGCCATTTTTGACAATTTTTCAAAATTTTTGACCATTTTTCAAAATTATTGACCATTTTTGATTATTTTTGACAATTATTGAAAAATTTTGATAATAATTGTCCATTTTTGACAGTTTTTAAAAATAATTGACAATTTTTAACCGTTTTTGATAGTTTTTGACCATTTTAGACAATTTTTCAAAATTTTAGGCCATTTTTCAAAATTATTGACCATTTTTGATAATTATTGACAATTGTTGACAATTATGGACTATTTTCCCAAATTTTTGACCATTTTTGACAATTATAGACCATTTTTGATAGTTTTTGACAATTATTGGCCATTTTTGACAATATTTCAAAATTTTTGACCATTTTTCAAAATTGTTGACCATTTTTGATAGTTTTTGACAATTATCGACCATTTTCCAAAATTTTAACAATTTTTGACATTTATTGACCATTTTTGACAATAATTGTCCATTTTTACAATTTTTGACAGTTTTTGACAATAATTGATAATTATTGGCCGTTTTTGACGATTATCGACCATTTTTGACAATTATTGACAATTTTTAAAAAATTTTGACAATTATCGACCATTTTTCAATTTTTGACAAAAATTGTTCATTTTTAACAGTTCTTGACAATAGTTGACAATTTTTGACATGTTTTGACAATTTTTGACAATTTTTGACAATTTTTGACAATTTTTGACAATTTTTGACAATTTTTGACAATTTTTGACAATTTTTGACAATTTTTGACAATTTTTGACAATTTTTGACAATTTTTGACAATTTTTGACAATTTTTGACAATTTTTGACAATTTTTGACAATTTTTGACAATTTTTGACAATTTTTGACAATTTTTGACAATTTTTGACAATTTTTGACAATTTTTGACAATTTTTGACAATTTTTGACAATTTTTGACAATTTTTGACAATTTTTGACAATTTTTGACAATTTTTGACAATAATTGACAATTTTTGACAATTATTGACCATTTTTGACCATATTTCAAAATTTTTGACGATTTTCATATAATTTTATTTGATTTTTAATCTGATAAATTGTTAAATATTCACCAATTGAGTTAATTCGGAGGGCGTGGTTTGATTAAATAAGCGATCGAAAAAGATTCCTTTTTTGCGCTAGAGCGTAAAGTAACAATCCTCGGCATTTGTCGACTTTACGATTTCATTTGAATATAGTAATTAGTCATTTTACGCGCGACTGTGGAGAAGAGTATATTTTTGCTGTTATAAATAAACAAATATCTAACCATTAAATATGAAGTTTTCTCAGGAATTTAATTCAAAAAGCCTTTGAACACTTTTAGAAGAGTAAATATTATACGTTTATTAGAATATTTAGGACTGGTGGTTTCTCAAAAAGTCAAGTGGTACGCAGGTGCAAAAAGGTTGGGAACTCCTGATCTAGAACATTAATTAGTGAAATTTTAGTTTCGTATTAACGCAAATACAGCTATTATCAAAGATCAAATTAGTCAAAGTAATATACACCTGTATGAATCGCGGAATATTGTTTGAAAATCATTTTATGTATTGTCGGACACTGTTGATATTCGAGAAAATTTCGTAGCCCATCAATTGAAACAGTTCAAATTCTTGTTTGCAGTATTGATTGTCATAGGCAATAAATTAAGTTGTACAGCTCAAATGGCACGCAAAACTCCTCTCTCAACCGCTATAAATTCAATCATCGACGTTGCCGTTGTTACACTTTGTGACTGTTTCATAATAGTCTAGTCGGAATTTGACGTACAAATAGGTGGCATTAGCATAAACTCAATAATGATTGTTATTTATTATTTTATCTCGAAGTTCTAATCATATTACGCGGAATAGAGAATTAAAACAGTATTTTTAAATGTTCTACGTGAAGATTTTAAAGAGGATTCGTTAAATGCCCTAGAAATTATTGTGATTTTTGTTCGTTATCCCAAAAAATTGGGAAAATATTATAAATACGGTTGGAAATTTAAATAACTTTCTTAAATGAAACTAATTAATTCCACTATTTAATGAAAAAATTATGAAAACTCTAAGATATTGATAATTATTTCGATATTGATATAAATTGTCAAAAATGGCCAATAATTGTCAAAAATGGTCAAAAATGGACAATTATTGTTAAAAATGGTCAAAATTTTGAAAAATAGTTGATAATTGTCAAACATTGTTAAAGTTTTTGAAATATGGTCAAAAATGGTCAATAATTGTCAAAAATGGTCAATAATTGTCAAAAATTGTTAAAATTTTGAAAAATGGTCGATAATTGTCAAAAACTATCAAAAATGGTCAATAATTTTGAAAAATGGTCAAAAATTTTGAAAAATTGTCAAAAATGGCCAATAATTGTCAAAAATGGACAATTATTGTTAAAAATGGTCAAAATTTTGAAAAATAGTTGATAATTGTCAAAAATTGTTAAAGTTTTTGAAATATGGTCAAAAATGGTCAATAATTGTCAAAAATGGTCAAAAATTTGGGAAAATGGTCCATAATTGTCAACAATTTTCAATAATTATCAAAAGAGGTCAATAATTTTGAAAAATGGTCTAAAATTTTGAAAAATTGTCAAAAATGGTCAAAAACTATCAAAAATGGTTAAAAATTGTCAATTGTTGTTAAAAACTGTTAAAAATGGACAATTATTGTCAAAAACTGTCAAAAATGGTTAAAAATTGTCATCGTTTTGATAAATGGTCAAATATTATCAAAAATTTGGAAAAATGGTCAGTAATTTCGAAAAACAGTCAAAATGGTAAATAATTGTCAAAAATGGTCAATAATTGTTAAAATTTTGAAAAATGGTCAATAATTGTCAAAATTTGAGAATTGGTCAATAATCGTCAAGAGTTGTCAAAATTTTGAAAAATAGGCAATAAATAATACGAGCCGTTTCCGAAAATTGATTTAAACACGTAATTTATAAAATCGATTTACTAAAAATCGATTATTATTAATATAAAAATCGATAACTAAAAATCGATAATAAGAAAATAATAATCGATTTATATAAAAATCGATTATTTTTTAACATCCCTAGTCAGTAGATCTTTTTAAGGTTAATCATGATGAATAGCGAAAATGACGATTATTCTAGCACTCCCATTATAAATTAAGATAATATAAAAAACTGTTTTAATTATTAAAAGGGCGACTGTAGAAAAAATTATGTGTGTTTTTCGAGCGTAAAGTAAAATTTCCGCTTTCGAAAGATCGCCGCGCTCCGCTCCGCGTCGCACGGCAACATTCTTTATCAAGCGTCAAACTGTTACTTTTCGCTCTAAATACACAAATAACTATTATAGTCTTTAGTGCAAAACTTGTTGTTGTTTGTGATTAAAATATCAATGGAACTTATCTAAGGCCTTTTCAACACTTATTCTGCTGCTATGTTTATTTTTTATGTACAAGAGCTCAGAAAATCCAAAAATAGCAGAGCTTGTCGGAATATCAAAGGGTACTCGGTTTTACACCCGATCCAGATTTCTTTTTAAAATAATCGTTCATGGAGCTATTTCCTGTAAGATCGATCGATCGAAACTTTCTTTTAGTTCCAATTCATTTGGTGAGGTTCCCGAAAAAGGATTTATGATCCAGTCCACTTTTGAATAATCTTCAGAAAAATACTTCTTGAAGTTTTTTTGAAGACCAAGTGAACAATGATATCTGCAGCCATATCTGGCATTGGAGATATTTCATTTTCTTCAAAAAATGATGATATAGTGGAAAATGCAGATAAATTCTCCTCCTGTATTTGTGAACAAAAGATATTGATAATTATTTCGATATTGATATAATATATCGAAATAATTATCAATATCTTAGAGTTTTCATAATTTTTTCATTAAATAGTGGAATTAATTAGAAACACTTAGTTTCATTTAAAAAAGTAATATGAGTAGATTCCACTAAGTAAGGTTCCAAACAGTAAATTCAATTTAAATATCAATTTTAAATCACAAAGAAAAAATACTTGAGGGCTTGGAATGGAGATGAAGGTTTAATTTCATGTTGGAGAATAGTGGAAAATATATAAAGTTAAAAAAAACACAAAAAATAATAAGTTCAATGTTTAAATTGTAAAAATACTATGAATATGGTTCAAAATTACAAATAAAATTGATTTCATGACTTAAAATCGAGCGGTCAGTCGCTGGGGTATTTTGGTGTACAAACTGGAAGTGACAACAAGTATTTCGAGGTTTTGTGGGTATTTCGAGAAAGTGTGTAGGTATTATAGGGTAATGTGGAGAACTTCGATATACTGCGAGGTATTTTCTAGGTACTTTGAGGTAATATCAGGGGTCTGTGAGAAAATGGCAGGACACTATGCGGTTAGCTGTACTGTAAAATGTCTATCGACCTGTTCTGATTTTATAGAATAAATCCTTTTAATTACCGCTCGCCGCCACATTAGCCACTTTCAATTACAGTTCTGTGATCTCAAATTTCCCTACTCCGAACGCTAAGACAATTGACACTTATCAACGGCATCTTCCTTCCGCTGTAACGCAGTTTTTTCCTTTCCATTACCGACCGCCTACGGGGCAAGACCATCTTTCATATTTTTTTGAGTACCTAATGAATTTTGCTGTGGTAAGTTTAAAATCATAATTCACAACTAAAAAGCTGCTTCTAAAGTACTGTCTGTTATAATTTTTGTATACATTCTTTATTTTTACAGAAATTAAGTTCAACACGTGGTGATAAACTGTTCTCTTATAGTAATATGGTAGTTTTAAACTAAATATTTTTTTATAATTCACTGTTCATACTTTTGTGCAAAAATTTGCAAGCTTTTTCTGTTGCAGAATAACTTTTTTAACCATAAAATAACATTTTTATAACAGAAAGAATCTGTTAACCTATAAAATATTCTTTCGTACCGCCAGTGCCGGTTTCATATATTTCTTAAGCACGATATTTTTTCATATAACTACATGACTTTTTGCTATAATTAGTTTCTTTCAGATCATTCGTATATTTTTGAATTTAGCCCATAATTGCTTTGTTACTGTTTTAATATGGGACATATATGTTGGAAAGCTTTCAGTAAATTGAACATTTTTCAATTTCAAACAACTGCCTTCCTTTTTTTAACCTGAAAAGCTGACCAACATAATGTGCCCATTACATTCATCCTATACAGATACATTCAAACACAAACGGAACATAGGGATTTTAAGCATTGTGTCAGAACTGCTTTTGAACTAGTCGACCAACATCCAGCTTCAACAGATTAAAAACACGATTATTACAATCGTTTATTTGGACACCTATAACATATCGTACAATTCCCACCACTCCGTATTCTCAACTGTGGGCGGTCCTTAATTAGCGCCAGACAGTCACTAAACAGCAGTCGATAGGTGAGATTGTTCAAGCCCATATTTTTCAATTTAAAGAATCCTATTTTGTTTTATTTACGAATTTATTTTGATTTTGAAAGCCGTTATGGCCAAAAGAAATCAAAACATATTATCTTAACTCGAAACATTAATTGTTAAAGAGAATTTAACAATTAATTTTCGATTTTAACAACATAAAACGTAAGCATATTGTTTCGATATGTAGCGACGTTTACTACTTCCATCAAATAATTATTCAATACTAAATCGCAGTTCGCACTTCGCACACACCTCGCACATAACTAACAAATTTTGGAAGGAGAAGGGGCGGGCTTTTTTACAGTGATTCTGAATCCAGCTGTCCAGATCAATACTTGATATTCATTGAAGTGAACTTATAGAAATATTTTGTTGGTCGACTATTTAGATGGGCGAATACACTAAATCCCTATGTTCCGTTTTTATTTGAATGTATCTGTATATCCCTGATCCACCTGTACTTCTAGGTGAGCACAGCCCCTAGGCTAGGATACAAGCCCTAGGTTAGGATAAAACCCCTAGGTTAGGATAAAAGCCCTAGGCTAGAATACAAGCCCTAGACCAGGATACAGCTGCTAGGATACCGTTCTAATGAAGACATCTCTATATTCCTATCTTCTTCGAGATCTAGTCTCCATCTTCTCAAGACTTCGTAGAGGCAAGACCTACCTACCTTCTTCAACCACCACCTTTTCCGGAAACAACAACTTCAAAAGCTAAGTACCTATAAAAGTACAATTCTTTTCACATTTGTTCCATTTCCTGTGGCAGAAAAATAATTATATATTTGTTTTAAAATCTATTTTTTCTAAATCCTCAATTATAAAAGTTGAGGGAGAAATTGTCCGGGGTAAAATATTCTGTTTTTCAAGTAATTTTTTTATTTGATTTCTGGATAACTTTTATTTAAATTCTACAAGGCGTTTTTACCTTTTCCGCCTTAGTTTTTTTAAATTCATTAGTATTTTTTTATCGACGTCAAAAAGGTAGTGGAGCCCTCAATTTTTACAACCCTTCTGTTATCTTTGTGCGACATAAACTTGAGGTCGAATCACCCTTGAGACGAGTCTCTAGCCGGAGCCCTTCAAGCTGGAGCGTTTACCGTTACAAATTGGCGCCCAGCAAGGTTACAGTACTTAGTTTAGTTTCCCATTTTCGAATTTCTTCTACGATGCAGCCATTTGGGATACCACAGAATGGTTCGGTTTCTAAAGGAGTACAGGTTACGACCATCAGCAATCTCATTTCCGACAATTCCTTCATGTCCTGACAACCATAGCAAAGCTACTTTGTTTTGTCTAGCCAATTGCTTAAGAGATTGTTTGCAGCTCCAGACTATTGTAGACTGAAGCTGTAAACTCCAGAGTTTTTAAAGCAGTTAAGGCTTTTTTGAGACATTATTGAGCACAAAAATCTATTGCTAATAGTTTCTCTTGGAATATTGTTGGATTGTTTTCCAGGACTATTGATAGACTAGTAATGAGTCCTGTAGCACCCATTCCTACTTCTTCGTTTATTTTTACTCATAATAACCTCTTATAATTAGAGCGATCCTGTTTTGTGTTAACTCATCCTTGTTGAGATCAACGTCTAACGTTAGTTCGAAATCCTCTTTCGCAGATACAAAGTCCGTTATGAATTGGGCTGCTCCACCCCCTAGTATCTCAAAAAATTTTCGTTTCAAATATTCAACCTGTGTTAGCCTATAGGCATTTTCCAGAGCGATCCATTACCTCTAATCGCTGTTTTATTCCAACAAACAAGTGCAGCATAGGTAATTAGTGGGAAATATAGTCATTTATATTGAAAATTACAAAAAGATAAAACTATGGTGATTTTAATTTTAAATTATAAAAAATGATGACTGGATCAATAAACATTGAAATAATCATAGATTTCATGGTGGAAAGTAGAGCAAAGTTATTTCAATCGATAATTACGAAAAGAGAAAGCTTCAAGCTTTAAATTGGTGAAAAAATATAGATACGTGGATTGAAAATGTTTAAGATTATTGTATAGTGGATCCAAACTCAATGTAACGACAATAAAATAAAGCAATGTTGTCAGATATATTTTCTACAATTTGTTAGGCTCACTATACAAATGTTCTCCTTACTTCAGTAAACTGTTAGTTTTTGATGTTCTTAGAAAGCTAGTTTGGAAATATTTTAAAAAATATACATAATATAAATGTATTAGTAAGCAATAAAATAAGTCGCTTAAAATTGCTGGAAAAAGAATAATTAATTAAAAACAACTTTTTGTATGTTAGTATATTTAAGAAAATTTTGAATAGCTGGCAATGTAGCAGCCTCGCATTCAACATCTAATATATCCAGTTCAGTATTTGGCAAAATATAACGAAGTAACTGGACAGTTTTAACTCGGCCAACTGGGACATAAATAATATTATCAGTTTACCGAACATCTGGCCTGACCTGGGTTAGAACATCCAGGGGTGTGTGTGAATTGTGTTATAGAGAAATATTATCAATATATTTGAGTGGGTTTAGTTCTTAGTTATAGAAAAGAGTAGTTAATCCAAAGTAGTAGAGTATTAATCATATAATATATATTATTTGTTGGTTTAGTAAGGTTAGTTCATTAACTGGCGTGAGTGAATTGTTATTAATATAATATTTATTTGTTCGTAGACATTAGGGTAAGTTTTACAAATATAATTTGTTAGTAATTAATTAGAATGGCATTTTGGAGACCATTTTTCCTGGTAAGAATAGCTCATACCTCCCCTTAGTTCTTGCTGGTCAGACAATTTTTTCAGATGGTCTGGCTAAATGAGCATTATTTTCAGAAAATTATATTATTATAGTTTTGTATGCAGGTTAATTTTAATCTACTATATTAATTTGAATGAAAAACATTATTTCACAATATTCGAATTTATAAAAAATTTATATTCACGCCATTGGGCGGCACTTGCCCCCAAAGGGATTAAAAATATGGGTCATTACATTAAGCCTAGAAGAACTATAACTTCAATATAAAATCACGAAAAAGAGATTGAAGGTCGAAAAAGAAATATTTGATGGCGATAGAAACGGAAAATTGAATAATTTCAATTAGAAATCACAGAAAACTTTACAAACCTTACTTAAAGTTCATAAAACTTCAATGAATTTATTTCCCTAGCAATACAACATCAAGAACCCTTTTTTGTCAACTTTATTTTTAACGTTCAAATTTAGTTGAAAAAGGATAATTATCCTTTCCCCGTCCGCGTGGATATTTTAAGAGGATCCTTTCGTGATTAAAAGGATACAAGTGTCAATATACTGCTGAAAACTCAATTAACTTTTTGAAAAGAGACCGAACTGAGGAAGCACAATATTTTTTTCTTAATTAGTTAATTTAAATCAAGAGTAGTCTTTTTGGAGACTCTTTTTTTATGTAATATTTTCCCAAACGTGAATAAAGAGAATATTTTTTTCCAGTGGTTCAGGTACAAATTATTGATAAAAAATCCTGGTTCTTTTAGTACAAATTTTATAGTTAAAAATGAATAACAAAAGTTAAAAAAGTTAATTTAAATAACTTTCTTAAATGAAACTAATTAATTCCACTATTTAATGAAAAAATTATGAAAACTCTAAGATATTGATAATTATTTCGATATTGATACAATATATCGAAATAATTATCAATATCTTAGAGTTTTCATAATTTTTTCATTAAATAGTGGAATTAATTAGAAACACTTAGTTTCATTTAAAAAAGTAATATGAGTAGATTCCACTAAGTAAGGGTCCAAACAGTAAGTTCAATTTAAATAACAATTTTAAATCACAAAGAAAAAATACTTGAGGGCTTGGAATGAAGATGAAGGTTTAATTTCATGTTGGAGAATAGTGGAAAATATATAAAGTTAAAAAAAACACAAAAAATAATAAGTTCAATGTTTAAATTGTAAAAATACTATGAATATGGTTCAAAATTACAAATAAAATCGATTTCATGACTTAAAATTAGTTAGTAGTTAATCCAAAGTAGTAGAGTATTAATCATATAATATATATTATTTGTTGGTTTAGTAAGGTTAGTTCATTAACTGGCGTGAGTGAATTGTTATTAATATAATATTTATTTGTTCGTAGACATTAGGGTAAGTTTTGCAAATATAATTTGTTAGTAATTAATTAGAATGGCATTTTGGAGACCATTTTTCCTGGTAAGAATAGCTCATACCTCCTCTTGGTTCTTGCTGGTCAGACAATTTTTTCAGATGGTCTGGCTAAATGAGCATTATTTTCAGAAAATTATATTATTATAGTTTTGTATGCAGGTTAATTTTAATCTACTATATTAATTTGAATGAAAAACATTATTTCACAATATTCGAATTTATAAAAAATTTATATGCACGCCATTGGGCGGCACTTGCCCCCAAAGGGATTAAAAATATGGGTCATTACATTAAGCCTAGAAGAACTATAACTTCAATATAAAATCACGAAAAAGAGATTGAAGGTCGAAAAAGAAATATTTGATGGCGATAGAAACGGAAAATTGAATAATTTCAATTAGAAATCACAGAAAACTTTACAAACCTTACTTAAAGTTCATAAAACTTCAATGAATTTATTTCCCTAGCAATACAACATCAAGAACCCTTTTTTGTCAACTTTATTTTTAACGTTCAAATTTAGTTGAAAAAGGATAATTATCCTTTCCTTTCCGGGTGGATATTTTAAGAGGATCCTTTCGTGATTAAAAGGATACAAGTGTCAATATACTGCTGAAAACTCAATTAACTTTTTGAAAAGAGACCGAACTGAGGAAGCACAATATTTTTTTCTTAATTAGTTAATTTAAATCAAGAGTAGTCTTTTTGGAGACTCTTTTTTTATGTAATATTTTCCCAAACGTGAATAAAGAGAATATTTTTTTCCAGTGATTCAGGTACAAATTATTGATAAAAAATCCTGGTTCTTTTACTGTCATAATTGGGCTTTAAAAAGTTCAACAAATATATACTCCACTAATTAGAAGCTTTTTTTATGTACTTCAAGTCCACCGATATTCAATATAAATGCTCGCAAACTCCAAACTCTTTGTAATACTATTAAAAGGGGTAAAATGTTTTCCGGATTTTCATTTTATCTTGTTAAAATTCAACGTTTCTTTGATGGCAGCATGTTAAATGTACTGGACGTTAGGTAAACGTTAAGTCTATAGATTATTTGCCATTGGTTTTCCCTACAAACTAAAAGCATTTCCAACAACGATGGTTCATACTTTTTTTTCAAAAGAAATTAGCCACTTCACGAAAAAGTTTATTCTAGTATTGCTAGATTTTTTAAATTTTAAAATTATTTTAATACGTTTTATTTTATTTTATTTTTATTCATTCACCATTCCACGAATGTAACTACAGGGTGTCAATTTAAAAACTTACAATGGGCTGTACCTCGTGAACGAAAAGAGATTTCAAAAAAATTTCAAAACCATTTCTAGGGTAGAGAGGGGGAACTAAAATGACACAAGAGAGAACGCATCCCTATCAACCCCCTATGCCCCACCTACAAAAATTTAATTGGCAACCCCCTACTTGTGATACGTCGTTAGAAAGCCCGTGGAAAATGCTTTCCAACGGTCTAAGTCATAATTATACAGGGTGTAACAATAAAGCAGAAAAATTTATTTGACAACAAAAATAACAATTAATTGTGGAACGATACTTCGCTTTGAAAGTGCAAGTACGGTCCCTATTTAAGTGTTAAATGTTCTATAAATTGTTTTTCAAAAAAAAAATGGTTTGCTTTGCAATTTTTTAAATAACACATTTTGTTATGCTGTTTTGCATTTCCTTTCTGTACTCAAATTATTGGTTTATTTGATACTTACCTTAATGTCATTGTTATTTTTGATAGATTAATTATTTGTACGTTTGGTCCGAAAATGTTTTGGTACGTTTTGTACATTAATTTAACTACAATAATCACGATGGTTTACAGTATACCTGAACGTGTGGAGATAATTTTAATATTTGGCTTCCATAACGAAAGTTATTTGCAGACAGCTAACGTGTTTAATGAAATACATCCCGAAAAACAAGTAAGTCACGTGTATATCCGTGATTTAGTTGCAAAATTTAGAGAGACGGGTTCAGTGGGAAATAGAAGAAGGAATGCTCGATGAAGTAGCTCAAATTGAAGTCCTTGGACAATTTGGAATAGATCCTACTTTATCAACTCGTCACGTCTCTGCAATAACAGGACTACCAAATGAGTTGGTACGAAAAGTTTTGAAGCTTCATAAATTTCACCCCTATAAAATGCAATGTCTTCAAGAATTGTCCGATGACGATCCAGACCGAAGAATTCAGTTTCGTGAAGTTATGACTGAAATAATTAAGGATGAACTTAGACTTTTAAAAAATATTTGTTTTAGTGATGAGTGCACATTTTATCTAAGGTGATGTAAATAAACAAAACTGTCGTTATTGGAATGATGAAAATCCACATTTGTTTAGAGAAAACCACACTCAGTATCCTGTGAAACTAAATGTTTCGGCAGGGGTAATAGGAGATTCTGTAATTGGTCCCTTGTTTATACCGGGAAATTTAAACGGTGAAATGTACCTCGATATACTGGAGAACACTATTGAGCCCTTAATTGTTCATGAATTAGGGAACCAACTGTACGGTGATGGCAATCCAGCTCTAGATGAAAATTTGTTGCACTTCCAGCAAGACGGAGCACCTCCCCATTACGCAGTAGCAGTTAGGGACTGGTTAGACAATAATTATCCAAATAGGTGGATTGGAAAGTGAGGTCCACCTAGGTCACTAGGTCACCAGACTTACCGCCACCTGATTTTTTTCCATGAGGTCACCTTAAGTCGGTTGTTTATAAAACTAAACCAACCTCAATCGACGATCTACGACGAAGAATGAAGTCAAGCATTTCGTGATATTACTAAAGCAACATTTGCCAACGTTCGTTTGAAAATAGGTTGTGCTATTGTTTACAAAACAATGGAAACCATTTTGAACATTTACTAAATTAATTAAAAATTTTGTAGTTCGACATTTAACACTTTTTCATTTTGTTGTCTAAATACATTTTTCTGCTTTATTGTTACACCCTGTATAATTATGACTTAGACCGTTGGAAATCATTTTGTACGAGCTTTCTAACGACGTATCACAAGTAGGGGGTTGCCATTTAAATTTTTGTAGGTGGGGTAGGTGAGGCATAGGGGGTTGATGGGGGTGCGTTCTCTCATGTCATTTAAGATCCCCCTCTCTACCCTAGAAACGGTTTTGAAACGTATACGGATGTTTTATTCGAATAAACAGTTTGAGAACTTCTCTTTTCTTCGTTTTTCTATCTTATTTTTCGGGTAATATCCCGGAGGATAATTTTTTCAGCATATTTTCTATGCGTGCCGAAACAAACGTAAAATGTGTCAAAAAAACAAGATCCTGCTTACAAAATAAACCGAAATTTATTTCCCAAACGTAGAACAAAATTAATTTTATTTGCTCTTTTTTTCTTTATTTTATACTCAATCAGACTTAATATATGTTTGAGAAAACTATGAGCAAGGACCAGAGAAACGTGTTAATGCAATTTAAACTTCCCTATGCTGAAATATATAGTATTATTGCCATCAATTTCGGCTTCTTCCAATGCTCCGATCGCCCCCAAAAGGGACAAATCCTCCAACTTAACCATCAACAAACCTTACTACCTACTTATAAGTCACAAGTAGAAAATATGAACATAGTAAGTTTTAGTTCGTTGTTCGTTACCAAAAGAAAGTCTTCATTAACTGCTCACTGATATTGATCCCAAAACCATTTTTCTACATAAACCGAGATATTTGTAAATTTTTCACAAGTATATATATGCCTACCAAAATCAAAAGTATACAAAAGAAAGCGAGTAAAAATGATAAAAATAAACAAACATCTGTAAAAGTGTGGTTAGAGGTTATAGAATATCTCAATTCGTATACGGAAAATCAAATTGACCCATTCGATCTCAAATTCGTATAACAAAAGTTGCATACCGATTTCAAGAATACAAATACTCGATTTCATTCGTATTTTTCCGAATATCGCCAAATTGGATCCCTGTTCCAACCGCAATGAGAAACTATCAGAAACCATCAGAGAATAACTGTTCATAGCAAACAACGGGTTTACTTTCAGGTAATTCCTATCCCTGATTGCAATGGTCGACTATCTCTAATCGTTTCTGATTGCGGTTGGAACAGACCTTATATAATAATATGCCTCTCCTCGATCTCCGCTGCCCTACTCTACGCCGTTGCTTTCCGGCGCTCGGTCATTTTCGGCCGTATTTCCGAGCGTTTTTGACCTATAAATATACCATCCTAGGTTGGCACTCGACCATAAGATGCGCTTTGACAAACCCCGCCCATCGACACCTAGAGATCATTTAATGATACTGTTTCTTACTGTTAACATCATAAAAATTCCAGAGGCGTAGTAAATTTTTATATTATCTGTTTTGTGTTTATTTTCAAAGTGTTACGATGGACTTTAAAAGTAAAATTCATAATAAAGTTTTAAGTGGCCAAAGCCTTGAGCTAGTTAGTAATTTAATAAAATTTATGAAGGAAGAAGCAGCACAAATGATTCCATTTAACAAAGTAAGTATTTGAATATATTTACCACAATGCATTCTATAGAAGAATAGCATGTATGTGTACACTTTTTAATTATTAATTTTATTATCACTTAGCAAAATTAGACTTTGTAAATGTAAATTCTTTAAAGGATGATGTCCCAATAATTTTTTAATAACGCTGAATATTTATTTTAGATTGGTGAACAAGTATCAGCTGCTCTTGGTGTTAGCTTGCGCACTGTTCGTCGAATTTCCAGTGAGTCCAAATCAGTGGAAAAACACGAAGTAGTCTCGTTTTCTACTCCACAAAAGAAAAGGCCTGGCAAAATGACAAAAACAATGCTAGATGACGTTGGCAAGACCCAGTTAAGAAACAGTATTTTAAATTACCATACATCTCATAAAACTATACCTTCACTGAAGAAAGTGCATCAACATTTTTGCGAATAATTTGAATATGATGGGTGTAAAGAATCGCACCTAATAGGCTTTAGATGGAGAAAAATAAGAAACGATCAAAAAGTATTAGTGGAACGTGATTCAATTCGACATTTACGCCTAGGATTCTTAATGAAAATGAAGCAATATAGAGAAAACGGAAGGACAATTGTTCATACAGATGAGACCTATATTCATTCCAGTCATACTCACAATAAAAGCTGGAGTAACAAAGAAAATTTGGGACTCTTAAAACCGACCAGTAAAGGCCCTCGTATGATTATTGTTCATGCAGGCAGTGAAGCAGGATTTATTCCAGGTGCATACATTCGTTGGAAATCAAATTGCAAAACTGGAGACTACCATAATGAAATGAATTACGAAAATTTTGAAAAATGGGTTAAAGAAAAGCTAATTCCAAATTTACCTGCAGGTAGTGTTCTTGTGTTGAACAATGTGCCTTATCACAACAAACTTGTCGAAAAAACACCTACATCCACAACAACAAAAAATGAAATGCAGGAATGGCTGAGAAAAAGAGGCATTTTATTTGATAATGGTTTCCTAAAACCGCAGTTATATGCAATTATAAAAAATATAAGATCTAAATACAAGCGATACTGCATCGACGAACTTCTGAGATCGCACGGATTTGATGTAATAAGATTACCGCCATATCACCCCGAACTAAATCCAATAGAATTAGTTTGGGGTGCAATGAAACACTTCGTTGCGGAAAAAAATTTCGATTTCAATTTCAACAAAGTTGCCGATTATTGCGACGAATTTTTTGAAAATTTTACTCCGGAAATGTGGAAATCAAGGTGTGAACATGCAATAAAATTCGAAAAAGAATATAGTGAAAAAGAACCACTTCTAGATCAAATTATTGATGATTTTATAATTAATCTGGAAAATGATTCTGACGAAAGTGAGTCTGATTCGGAGGAAGAATATTTTTCAGATAAGGATGAAAGCTTTGAAACTTCTAGAATTTTAAATTTGGAAGAAATTGAAGTTACTTCATCCACTTCATAAATATAAAAATTTGAATTATGGCTATTAAAAATCGTTTACCTAAATATTGTAAATATAACACCTGCTTAAAAATATTTTAAAACATTAAAATTGTTTGTTATGGATTATATGCTTTTAGACCTTAATTTATTTCCCATTATGTTAAAATAACCCTTTTATAAACCTTAAACAATTATAATTGGTTATACTTTTTTGTCTCATAACATGTATTACTTGTATTATAAACAAAAATATTAAAAAAACCCAATATTAAATAAACAAATGTTAATGTAAATTTTAATTAAATAAATAAAAATATATAATAAATTCGGTATTTTTATTTTTTAATAAATATTTGTGAAATATTTTTTTTGAAATAATAAATAAAATGTATATACTTATTACAATTAAAAATTTAACCCAAGCCCCTCTGATTTATACTTCACTGGTAATGCAAGCCGCTTTACCCATAGATAAACCACCCGTACCGTCGTAAAAATGTCTTCTATATCTATTCAGGCACTCTTTAACTCTTTCTGGTTCGCTCATACCCAAAGTGCCAACTTAAGATGGCAGAGTTATACTTCGCAGCATTTAAACCCAAATCGAAAATATACGTTTTGTTGCTACATATCTGTATTTTTCAAAATCGGACTATCTATAACGCATCCAGACCTACTGCAAAATATTGAATTAAAAAATTGCAATTGCAACAAAAGTAATTGTCCTATGATACCTGCTCTTCGCGCACATAAAGTGAATACAAAGGACTTGTTTTCTACGAAATTTCAACGCTATTATTTGAAGAACGACAGAGATATGAATTTTTGAAAAAATGACGAATTTTCCAGTTTTTCGAATTTCCTTCGCTCCTAATTATCCAATCACTTCGCTGAAAAATGCGTTGTATTCGTATTTTTATTATCTGCAATTCGTCTTCTGACACTATTACGATTACTTAATGAGCTTTCGTGCTATTAACAAAAAACTAAAAAAAGGTCAGATATTCAGGGGAAATGTTAAGTGAAGTCAAAAAAATGTCCTATTTAATTGACTGACGATTTGCACGCGACCCAAAACTCATTTTTGAAAATGTAAAAAAAAACGTGACCTTTAAATACTCGAGCGCGTCAGTTTTTTATACCTACAGAAGTTTCAGCTTGATGTCCTATATTATAATCTGACAATTATATGAAGGAATTTTGATTATCTGACAATTTGAAAAACTGAAAAATTCTATCATGAATTTATATATAAATAATTTAATGAGAAAAAATGTTAAAAATAAGTATCTTAATCTTCATCGTAACTGGATTCGACTGCATCTTCGAAGTTCGTTTCGATTTGGTCACTTTCATTTTTTCAATGTCTCTCATTGCATTAAATTCACTAATTTTTTTCAAAATTCAACAAACAATCCAAAGCGTCGTACATCTACAAAAACACGTCATTGTGACAGCTGAGATGGCATCATGGCGGCAGACAGTAGTGTGGGGACGGTGCGAGAGAGTGATAGATAGAGAAATAGTGAGAAAGAAAGAGAGGCGCGGAGTGGGAAATACACAGTTCTCAGCAGCTGTACGCGCCACGCTTTATTGATGATTTTAGCTACATCGCCATGTAAAAATCGTCAGTTTATATTTTTTCTTGAAGGATTTCCTTCAAAATGAAAAATAATTCAATCGCGCTTGAAAATTTCTAGGTGGCTTTTTTACAACTTAGTGATTCGCCCATTTTTTTATGTCACGCTCAAAGCGTCAGAGTATTGAAATGTAATTAACTTACCTAGTCTTAATCTGACGCGCTCGAGTTTTTCTAAGGATCGATTTTTTTTACTAATCCGATCGGCTGCCCTCAACGCACGCCACTATATTAAGGGTTCATATTTAGTGGGTGTACATTATACAGTAGAACAGGTATCTGGTGAAATAAGGTAGGTAACGATGCGCCGTAACAAATTTGAAAGTGGGGGTCCATCAAAGCCATTCCTGCGCTGGAATGCTGTGAGCAGCTCGATATTGTTACACTGTATTGTTTCTTTTACTAGCGTTATTAGACATTTTAAGCATGTTCAAAATTTCAAACGTATCCGTATCCGCATCGATCTGCGCATGCGCAGAATAGATACAGTGGTTTCGGTGCGTTACGTTGCTCGTATAGTTACGGACCCACCGTCGTATCCGTAAACGTATCCTAACTGACCTGTCAGTTGTCAATAATGTCAATTTTGTCATTAAAATAAGTTTTATTTTACATGTCTATTTCATTTGGTGCAATTTGGTGTTTTTTGGAAAGTACGAAATTTCCATATAGGTTAGGTTAGGTTAGGTTTTTGATGAGTGGGTCTATAAGGCCCTCCACTGCGACTCGCAAGAGTCTATTGTGGCTCACACCTATTCAGATTTCACCAAACAAATTCAGCTTCTTAACAAAGCCAATTAGTTTATTTGGTGAATGATATTTCAGGTCCGAGGGCGAGAGAGAATCCCTGCCAAATATCAGATACCTGATTCGAGCCGCGGCGGGGCAGGCACAAATTATATGCTCTGCTGATTCATCATCTTCCAGACAAAGACGGCAGGTCGGATCTTCCGACAGTCCAAGTTTTAGCATATGATGATTCAGATGACAGTGGCCTGTTAAAAGACCTGTTTGACAACGTAGGTCATGCCTGCTATAGTCTAACATTTTTTTGGAGACATTCTTCGAAGGATGTATGAAAGCCTTTGAATGAACCAATCCTGGTAAATTATGCCAGAAGTCTAAAGCTCTTCTTGCCGTCCAGGTATTCAGTGTTTGTTATTGGTTCTGGTCCGATAGAAACACGTACGGCACCCTCCCTTGCAAGAGAGTCTGTCTGCCTTCTCGTTTCCTTCCATGCCAGAATGGCCAGGGATCCAGACCAGCAATACTTTATTGAGCTCTCCGATTAAGGAGAGTCTTCTTTGGCAGTCTTAAACCAATTTCGACGTTACACGGTGAGAGCTAAGTGCTTTCAAAGCCGCTTGGCTGTCCGAGAAAATTTTTATTGTTCTATGTATGAGATTGGCTTGCTCCAATCTCTCCACACATGAAACAATGGCGTAAATTTCCGCCTGGAATACGGTTGCATAGGATCCTAGAGAGGTTGAGATTTCTGTCCTAGGTCTGCGCCCGTATACACCTGCACCAGAGCCTGAGGGTGTTTTTGAACCGTCTGTGTACCAACAGCTGTCTGCTCTTAATAGTTCATCCTTACGGAGGACCCATTCATCTCTATTTGGAATTAGGACGGTATAAGGCAGGTCGTAGTTTACTGTTGGAGGCATTATGTCAGAGGTCATTCCCAGAATACTGTGACTTTCAGTGTCCACTAGCATTCGCTTCGTTCTGTATAAGCCTGATTTGTGCATTTAGAAATATGCACAATTCTGTAAGTTGTCCATCTAGCCTCTCTTTCCAAAAATATATGGAGAGGAGGTAGGTCCAGAAGGATTTCCATGGCTGCTGACGGTGTGGAGCTGATAGCACCAGTGATTGCCAGGCAAGCCTGTCTCTGTAAACCAGAGAGCTTTGCTTGGGCCGTTCGCTGTAAAGCTTTTGGCCACCAGGCAATAGCTCCATATGTGATCATTGGTCTAACGATCATCACATATATCCAATAGATTTGTTTGGGTTCCAAGCCCCAAGATTTTCCACAGATCCTACGACATGTCCACAAGGATAGTCTGGCCTTATGGATAACTTTTTCCAAGTGAGCGTTCCAAGTAAGTTTCATATCTAGGATAATCCCCAAATATTTTACTTCCGCTGCAAATGGAATAACCTCACCATTGTAGGAAAATGGTGGAATATCCTCCAACTTTCTTTTCCTAGTGAAGGGAACTATTACAGTTTTACCAGGGTTAACAGACATCTGTTCCCTCTGACACCAACTGTGGACATCGTCCAACGTCTTTTGGAGGGTATTATATGCTACCCTTCCTGACTTGGTCCTTGCCAAGATGACAAGGTCGTCTGCATACGCTTGCAGTTCTACCCCTCTTCTTTCGAAAGCGCTAATCAAGTTATCCATCAAGAGTGACCATAGTAGGGGAGATAGTACTCCGCCTTGTGGGCAGCCCCTGGAAACCTTAAAGCTAATGGACTCGTCCTGAAGAGATGTAGTGGCTGTCCTATTAGTGAGCATGGCATATATCCAACCGGTAATGGTTGGTTTGATGCCCTTTTCAGTTAAAGCTGAACCAATGGAGGTCGGTAGTGCATTGTCAAATGCTCCTTCAATGTCAAGAAATATGGCCACCGCAATCTCCTTGTTGTTAAGGGATTGTGTGATTTTCTCAACAAGGTTGTGTAATGCTAAATCTGTTGATTTGCCAGTTTGATAAGCATATTGGTGGATGCTCAGGGGGGAATTATATAAAGCTACCCGCCTGATGTAGCAATCCAGTGCTTTTTCAAGTCCTTTAAGCAGGAAAGATGTTAGGCTAATTGGTCTGACCGATTTAGGGTGTGGGTCTGTGCGGCCCACTTTCGGTATATATACCACCCTAGCCGTCAACCAACTGGGTGGTATGTAATTCCACGCCAGACTAGCTCTATACAGTTTAATGAGGATGGGTAGAAGTAATTCCAGTCCGTTTTGCAGCAGAGCTGGAAATATTCCATCCTCACCAGGAGATTTGAAAGACTGAAAAGATTTGATTGCCCATTCAACTGCTGGTGCTGTGATAACTTCCTTGGCGGCCTCCCAATCGATCTTTTTTGGCCGCCTTGCGCCCTCAAAGAGCGGAGGTCGATTGTTATCCAGAGTCAAACTTCCAGGAAAGTGATTTTTAATCAAAAGCTCTAACGTTTCTTTTCTAGAGGTTGTGAAAGTGCCATCAGGTCGCTTCATCGATCCAATCTCGGCAATCGACTCTTTAGAGAGAATCTTGTGGATTCTAGTACTACGAGGTATATCAGAAATACTCTCACAGAACTTTTTCCAAGACTCCCGCTTCGCCTTTGTGATTTCTTTATTGTAACTTGTTAGAGTAGTTCTATAAAGCTCCCAGTTGCCTGACTCTTTAGCTCGGTTAAATAGTCGTCGAACTTCTTTTCTTCGCTTTTCTAGGCATTTGTTCCACCAAGTAGAATTGCGATTATCTCTTTTAGTCTTGAGTGGACAGTTTTCATGATAGGAGAAGATCACTGCTTCGCGAAGTTTTTCCGCTGCAGTATCTATCCCATCACAACTGTTAATTGTGGTGGAACCATCCTCAATGTACAGTTGAAGGGAATTTTTATATCCACTCCAATCAGTAGCTTTTGAGTCGCGATATTCCACTACTGGCCTCTGGCCTATTTCAATGTTGAATTGAATATGTCTATGATCTGAACACGAAGGTTCAGTAGATACAGCCCAATGCTGTATCTTATTGCTCAGAAAGTTTGAGCTGATAGTTAAGTCTAATGCCTCTGATCTGTTTCTAGTTACAAAGGTTGATTCGGAGCACTTATTAATAACAGATAGCCCTTCTCCTAGTATATAATCAAAGAGTAACTCACCTCTGCGATTTATATTCGTGCTGCCCCACGATGTATGGTGTGAATTGGCGTCACAGCCCATGACTAACTGAAGTCCGTTCTTCTTGCTATAGTTTTATTTTACATGTTTATTTCATTTGGTGCAATTTGGTGTTTTTTAGAAAGTATATAAGGCAAGGTCGAAATTTCCATATAGGACTTCTCGGTTGCCCAGGAGGTCCTTATCATGTAAAAAATGTCCCATCAGTATATCGTTGAAATTATCGTAGTCTTCATTATCCTCATCGATAAGGATGGGGTGAAGTATTTCATCCATAATTATGTAAAATTAATTAGATATTCCATCCGCAGAATCTCAAAATCAGAGATAAGATATTGTGGAGACAAGATAAAATAAATTGAAAATTCTCTATGGAAATCAAACAAAATTGAAAACAATTTTTATAAGCAGAATTGAAAAAAAATTGAGGTTAGAGAGCCTTACGTCATCTGTTTTGTATACGTATGGGATTGGTGCTGCTTTAAAGGATAATTTGCGGTAAACGTAAATCGATACGTTCAGGTATACGGTTACGGATACGCAGAAAATTTTACGGTTTGCTTAAAATTTGATTTTGTTGTAATTTTACGTTTTGTATTTGTGTATTATGTTTTAATTATTTTAGTTTTACTCATTTTATGCAAAAGCATTCAATTCAATAATATCTACTATACTCATTAATGCTATTATTGTCTCAGAATTTTCAGTAATATTTTAAATATTGTTATTATTTTTAAAATAAAAATTTTTTTTTGTCGAATGTGTTACTATTATATTAAAAATAATTTGTAATATTAAAACGATAGTAGATAAGAATCATATAATTATTGCCTTATTTAAATATGTATTTTTAAACGTTAAATACTTACCAGTAATTAAGTTTTCCAAGTAGGATCTTTTAAAATGAAAGTCCCTTAATTGTATTGTAATGACATCATAATTATCTATTTTTTGGCAAATATTATGTTTTAATCAAATCATTATTTTTGTTTTCCTTCTATTCTACAATTTTAAAAATTTTGACCTGATGGATCTACAAGTCATGCAGAGCTTTTTATTGAGAATATTTTTTTTTGATAAACTTTTTCTCCATTTGTATAAAACTTTTTTTGGGACTCACTGTACATCATACCTAACCAAAAATCAATCCCTTATCCTTTTAGTCATTAAATTCCTGTGTCAATTATTTGAAACTCATTTCTCTAAATATCATAATAAAAAATACCCAATATTACTGTGATCATCCACATATTGACAACATTGTAAACATTTTAATATCTAACGAGTGATTATCAAGCATTAATGTACGGGTAAATTCCATCCTAGTCTGGCCGAATACTTTCTCTCTCTGCGTACTGGAAGCTCCGCCTTGTCACGATATACCTGTTCTACTGTACAATACAGGGAGAACTGACGCGCCTGTTTAAAACGCAAAATCCTCTGTTGGGCTCCCCTACTATGAAAGAAGAAAGTTATTTTCCTGCAATTGGAAATAAAGAAGGAAAAATGGAAACCTGAAAACATTTTTCAAAAGAGAATAGGTGCAGTACATGAAACAGTGAAAATATGTTTCAACGAAATTAGTTTTGGCAAGACCCCAATAAAGCTAAATAAGCAAAAGGAACAAAAGAACTGTAGCTAATAAAAGCAAAGTACGGAAATAAATTAAACACAAACTTCTTTATTGGGTAATGCCGCTCAGGTGCGGCGTACGTATTGACAAAAAAGGACATAGAGGAAAGGAGTAATTTCAGTTGCTGGAATCCTATTGTTCTTTTTTTAAGCAGAACGTACTGTTATCGGGAAAAGTGATAATAAAAACTGCAATAATGGAGAATTTATTAGTTGGTTAGTATATACGAAAAATGTTTATGAATTTCCGTTTAGGAAGGGAAAAACTGTATGGAAAATAGTATTTTGGAAAAGTGTATGGAAAACATTTTGAAATTGACAATTTAAAGGGTGATCCATTTTGATATGTTTTGCGAAATGGAGTACTGTATAGAGTATAATCTAATAGATGATGATTCCATAAGGTCAATTCTAAGCTAGTATGGGATTGCATAGGTGCCTTAAACGCACTTGGTGACCATTGCAAGGTCATGGTAGCATGAGAACCAGGGCAAAGAATTAGCGGATGAAATGGCCACACAAGGCTCATCATTGGACCGGAACCTTTCTGTGGCGGCGCAAAGTTGACAATAAATATGGATGGTACAGAATTATCTAAAATGGTGGGTAATCTCACCAGGACAGAGACAGTTCATTAGAGGACATTCGCCAACTTTTACGCCAGACCTAATGAGCAAAGATAGGAAAACTGTCAAAGCCGTAAACAGGTTACTGTAAGCTTGACAGGCACGCAAAGCTTATGGGTTTGACGGACCAAGTCATGTGCAGATTCTGTCACCTAGAAGAGGAAACTGCAGAGCACATCCTATGCCAGTGCGACTGCCTGGCGAATGTGCGGTTTCTTGTACTAGGCGATGAAAAGCCACCGATAAGAAATTACATGAAAGATTTAGTGTCGAGACTGATTGGCTACTTAAAAAGAGTCGGGCTGGAGAATGTAATCTAGATTCAGAGGAGCACAATAGATCTGAAAAGGTCGAAGTGGAACAGGCCAATTAACCACCTCATCAAATCTAATAATGTAATAGAGGGAGTAAACTGAAAAAAAAACCGAAATTAATTTGAAAACCCCTTAAAAAAATTTGTGGACGCCACTGGACTTTTTTGTATATCCATCAAAAAGTATTGTTTAGTATACTTATACCCGATTGCATCGTTTACTTTAAGACAGTCTTAAAATAAAGTTATCTTAAAAAGACTAGTTTGCGTTGCACCCCACTCTAAGTATTCCTTAAAGTAGTTAAGGAGGACTTCGCCATATGCACCGTTTATAGTACTAAACCCGTTTAACTAAACTGGTTTAAATAGTTAAACGACGTTAATGTTGCCTTGGTATGCACCGAACGAAAGGACCCCGCACTTCTCTTATGGAAACGGGAGCACCGTCAAATTGTCTGAATTTTTGTACTGATATTTGATGTCCTGATCAAAAGTCTCCATGGGCCCAACCTTATCCTATGGCTAGATTTTGAGATACAGGACGTTGAAGTTCAAAATCCCGACTTTTTTAAAACGGTCCCCAAAAAGTCCCTCTTAAATATTTTTTGATGTTACTGCCAAATATATCAAGACAAAATACATACCTATTAGCGAAAATAAAATATCTGTTGTTTACAGGGTGATTCGTGCGCTCACAGATCTGTTTTTATTGAAGTACGTATTTTTACAATGGAAAAAAGCATCAAATATCATTAAAAAAAAACACCACCGTCAAAGTTTCTGAATATTGGAAATAGTGTAGATCTCAATGTCCTCGTTAAATGTTCTCATTGGTAAAATTAGATCCTATGGCTACTTTTCGAAATATTAAACGCTTAGTCTATAAAATATAATTTTTTAGTAATACAACATAAATACAAAATAAAAGAAATATTGTAAACTAAATATTTTTACACACTGTGCTAGATTATACTGCAACGTTGTATTATTGGGTGGTAGGCTACAAAAATTCATACTTACAGGGTGATCTGACTTGAGCTTGTAAGATGGTAAAATTAAGAAATCCAAAAGAGCCGCCAAACAATAGAAACAATTCTGCTATTACTTTTTTTGCGTTTTTAATCTAAATTATTAAGTGTGATTTAATTTAATTTTTAAGCTCGTTCCCTCATCCGTGAAGTAGAGCCTTAGGTGCATTTTTTTAAGTGGTATACCCTGTATAGGCCTATTCTACTTATATTTTTGTATACTTATTAGATGTTTATTGCAATCGCTAATGTTTTGAGCAAAAACTGATGGCATTGTTAAAAATTCATGCTTACAGGGTGATCTCATTGTAAGTTAAATAAATCAACAAAACCAACCAAACAGTCGAAACTAGTTACCTATTATTTATTAGGTACAGAATTCAAACTTGAGTTATAAGATAATAATATATATATTATCAAAAACCCAATTACCATAGTGTATGGTGTAGGGTATACTATTACAATTATACTTGTTTCAACTACATAGTATTATGCTTAAGACATATATCCATTTTTTCATCGATGCTTTGGTCCAGATAGAATTTTATTCATGTACAAATTTAGCCCATTGTTTTTTATCTTTTGCCATTGTTTTTGCCTCTGTCCATGTTTTTCCTTTTTCTTGCAGTATGCTTACCATAACACCATCCCATGTTTGTTTTGGTCTTCCCTTTTTCGTTCTTTTTTGTATTTTTGATTGCCATACTTTTTTAACTGGTCTTGTATCGTTCATTCTTTGTAAATGTCCCCACCAGCTTAATTGTCTCTTTTCAATAAATTTAAGTGTTGATTCTATGTCAAGGTCTTCTCTTATTTTCGTATTTCTTAGTTTGTCTTTCTTTGTGACTCCTTTAACTCGCCTAAGATACTTCATCTCAACTGCTTGTATTCGACTCTTTTGTCTCTTTGTTAATACCCAAGATTCACATCGGAATGTTAATATTGGCCGGTAAATTGTTTTAAATACATTTAACTTCGTTTTCTTGGAAATTTCTTTTTTATTTATAAATGTCGAATTCATCGTGTGATAAAGATTCATCGTTTTTTGTACTCTATTGGTAATTTCGACTTCCTGCGTTCCATTTTCTTCTATTTCTACTCCCAAGTATTTATATCTTCTAACTTGCTCAATTTTTATTCCATCTAATTGTATATTCAAATTTTTTTGTTGCGGTCCTATAACCATAACTTTGGTTTTGCTTTGATTAACTGTCATTCCAAATTCTTCAGATACCGTGCTCCTTATTTCCATATTCTTTTGTAAATCCTTCTCTTTCCCTGCCATAATTATTAAATCATCTGCAAAAGCTGCTTCTGATATATCCACTCTTCCTAAATGTCTGTATCCAACGTGTAGTTTTGCCATTTTGATTGACGATTTTTTAATTATTTCATCAATAAAAATTGTAAATAATAATGGACTTAGTCCCCCTCCTTGCCTTAATCCTTCTTGTGTTGAAAATGATTCTGATGCTTTATTTTTGTATATTACACAATTTCTATTATTTTTGTAAATGTTTTTGATTATGTCTATTATTTTGTAGTTTACCCCCCTTCCTTCTAGTACTTTCCATAACTTCTCCCTTGGTACTTTGTCAAAAGCTTTTTCCATATCTATAAATCCCATATATACCTCTTTTTCTTGTTGTGAGAACTTATCAATTATCTGTTTCACCGTAAATATGTGGTCTTGTATGCTTCGCCCTCTTCTAAATCCACTTTGCGATTCTTCGAGAGTATTTTCTATCAGTGGTCTTAGCTTACTGTCTATAATATTCTCGTAGACTTTCATAGCTGTACTAAGTAGATTTATTCCTCTATAATTATTGCAGTCTTGTCTATCCCCCTTTTTATATATTGGAACTATTAAGGCTGTTTTCCAATCTTCCATTTTTTCGCCAAATTCTTTCCACTGATTTCTTTTAGCTACTGCTACCATCTCTTTTACATTTTTCCTCTTCCCTTTATACATTTCATAGTTTTCCGTTGTTTTGTTATTTATATACATTTTCCACGCTTCTTTTTTTAATTTTACTTTTATTTTAATTTCGTCCGTCCACCAAGCTGTTTGTTTTTTCTTATTAGTTTTCTTGCTACAACCACATATTTCTTTAGCGGTTTCCAATACGGTTTTTTTGAAATAATCCCACATTTCTTCTAAATTACCATTTTTCAGTATATCACATTTATTTAAGAACTTTCCTGATAATGCTATTTTGTATTTTTCTGCCATATCTTTGTTTTGTAGTTTGTATGATCTGACCGATTCATATTCTATTGTTTTTTCTAATTTTTGTCTATTATGGTTTGTAATTTCTACTTGTTCTCTTATTTTTGTTACAAGTAAATAGTGGTCACTTCCTATTTCTGGTCCTCTTCTAACTTTGGTATCCAATACTTCCTTTCTATTTCTCTTTTCCACTAATATATAATCTATTATTGACCTTTCATTTCTGCTTTCCATCACACGTGTATATTTATGTATGTCTTTATGTTGGAAAAATGTATTAGTTACAATAAAATTGTGTAATATGCAAAAATCCAGCAGCCGTTCTCCATTATTATTCCTAAATGTTTCACCATGTTTTCCTATTACTGCTCTATAAATGTCATCTTTTGTTCCCACTCTGCTATTCAAATCTCCAAGTATAATTATTTTTCCTTTTGCATTTTCTGTAGCCATAGTTAGATCTTCCCAAAACCTATCTTTATTTCCTACTGTATCGTCTTCATTTGGTCCATATACAATTATTATAGTTTTTGTGTTCATATTTTTATCTTTCATTTCCATTACCAATAATCTTTCCGACCATCCCCTCCATCCAGTAATTTGTTCTTCTAAGTTTCTATGTATTATGCATGCAACTCCTGCTGCCGCTCTTTTCTCATTTTCAATACCACTATATATGAGTATATGGCCATTATCCATTTTCACTATCCCCTGTCCTTTTTTTTGTCTCTGTTATAGCTAGTATTCTCAAGTTTGTATTTTCAAACTCTTCTTCTAATTCTTTTTCTTTTCCTAAAATACTTCTTACATTCCATGTTCCAATTCTCCACATTTCCGTTGCTGATTTTACTTTATTCATATCCAATTCCGTTGCTGTGTCTTTTTCTCTGTTACCATGAATATCTGTTTCTTTATTTAGTTTTTTGAATGTATTTTTTCCAGTATTCTCATTCTATTTGTTTCTTTATCCCATCTCCATTCTTGCCCATTTACCGTTACCTTATTGTATCCCGTTTTTACGTCTTTTCCCTTTTGACTTCATAATTTTGCAAACATCCTTATCTCTTTTTGTTTTTCTCTTTCCTTCTTGGTCATATCATTATTTATAAAAACTCTTTCTTCTTTCCTCTCCTTTAATTTAGCTTTATTTGCCATAATTTTTTCTTTATCAGCTTCTTTTTGACATTCCACTATACACATTTTCTCCCCTATCTTGTTAATTGCTTTAGGCTCGATATTTATTTTTAGTTGTTGACTCAAAAAGTTTCTGACATTTTCTACCAATTTCAACGGCTCATTAGTATCAAGTTTTAATCCATTTATCATCACATTATTCTTTCTTCTTTCTTTATCTATAATTTCCATCGTTTTTTTAATCTCTTCCATTTCTGTTTTCATTTCTGCATTTTCTTTTTTAATTGCTTGGTTTTCTTTTCTCAATACTTCATTTTCAACTTTCAGCTTTAATATTTCCTCATTAAACAGAGCCTGTTGATCTTTGGTTTCTTTGATCTCGTTTTTAATCAGTTGTTGTTCCCATTTCATATCATTTTGATCTGCAGACATTTCCTTCATTAACGCTATGATTTGATCTAACTTTTCATCTTTTTTACTTTTAGTTGGGGTTCTGCTAGTCCTCTTGCTAACTTCAAATACAGCATCCATTTTTCTTTTCTTTGAATCTTCTGTAGAATAATCATCACTATCCATTTTGTTTATATTTTGTATTCAATTACTATTTAATTATATTATTTTCGTGGTAGCGTAAGACCAAGATACCCAGATCTACTCTTCGGAGATACTTGATCTATCCAGCCACTTATTATATATATATCTAATTTCTTTCTTTATTTTGTCCTTTATTTTTTAAATTTGACAACGTCGCAAATTATATTGTTTTGGACTCGCCTTAAATCAATTGCTTTTTATTTTAATAACCTAACACTAACCTATTTATTTAATTGATTTTACAAAATCTAACGTTTTTTTGGTTTTTTTTCTTTTGTAGCACTACGTACTTTTCCTTTTGTTGATACAATTCAAATTCTATTTGATTAATTTTCGCTGCACTTTCCGATATATCGAAATAAATGCAGGCGAATTTTATAAACACTTTAAGATAATAATAATAATAAGGATAACTATGT
The DNA here is from genome assembly GCA_947563755.1 of Lochmaea crataegi. Taxonomy (NCBI): domain Eukaryota; kingdom Metazoa; phylum Arthropoda; class Insecta; order Coleoptera; family Chrysomelidae; genus Lochmaea; species Lochmaea crataegi. Next base: position 70,788 of record CANOBC010000118.1, on the reverse strand, counting down.
GTTTCTGTAATAGTAAAAACGTTTAAACGAAAACAATAATATAGATCTTCTAAACCTAGCTACTTATAGATGACAAGCTGCCGGACATCCTGATATCGATAATTTAGAAGTAATAGAAATAAGATCGTGTTTAAATCGTTATCATGCAATTGCAGAGGACATTAGACAGATGGAAAACAATCCAAATTGCCCCAGACTTAACGTTTTAACTCCCTATTCAGTACGTGGTTGTTTAATATGCAATGCGCAAGGTAACGTAAGAAAAATGTCGGCAGAATGTAGAGCCAATATTTTCATAGTTTCTAATATTTATGTGCCTGAACATTTAAAGATTTGTGACATTCATTTGGATAATTTTGGATCTTTATTATGATTCACATGGTGGTTTGCGTTATGTTAATAGACCGTATCTTTTAACTAGTATTCAAACATTTTTGTCCAGTTTAAGAACTGTTGCCAATTCAAAGATTCATGTCAGAAACTGGGAAGATATAAATAGTTTTAGTGTAGAGGATGTTGAGTATTTAACATCAATTTCTAAAGAAAATTTCGAAGAACTTTATGAATTGTGTGCGCCAATTGAACAGTAATATTGGGCAAAAAGATATACTTGCTTTTATTGTTAAGTTGAGACATGGATCATCGGATGAGTTTTTAAAATTACTTTTTAATTATTCTTCCAGGCAAGTCACTATAATATCTAATGTCCGCCTATCTCTGATGCAAAGATTTGTACCAGGCAAAATTGGATTCAGATCAATAACCAGAGACAATTTTATAAGAGATCATGTGCCCGAATTTGTCAACAAGCTTTATAATCCTATACCAGATGATCCTAAAGCCATTGTTTATGTAGATTGTACGTATAACTCGATTGAAAAGAGTAGTAATTTTAGAATATTACATCAATCCTATTGCTCTTTTAAAAAGGAACATTTGGTTAAATCAGAAATTATAGTAGCTCCTAATGGATAAATTTTAACAGTCAACGGTCCCTATTTTTCTGATGCACGAAACAACGACGCAACGATTTTATGGCGGGATTTAGAGAACGACGTTAATGGAATGAGAAACTGGTTTGAAGAAGGATATATTGTAATAGTAGATAGAGGCTACAGAGACGCGATTCCTACATTTGAAGAACTACGTCTCATTTCTTATATGCCACGTTTACTTCGTCGTAACCAACATCAACTGTCGACTAGTGAAGCTAATAGAGCAAGACTAATAACTACAACCCACTGAGTTATAGTAGCTAGAAATGGACATTTTAAGTCTATTTTCAAGTTTTTTAAAGGACACATTTTCACGACCTATGCTGCCAACTTGCGTGAGTTTTACCAGATTGCGGGTGCGTTAATAAATAGGTTTCATCCTTTAATAAATATACCAGAAACAGTTGAGATAGCAACTGAAATGCTAAATAAACTGGATGATGTAAATATTGTCCAAGCACGTGTTGAAGCTCAAAATCTAGCTGTCAGAGATGGTCGCTGGCAGAGGCTTAACCAAATGCATGTTCCTGAATTTCCTCGGGTAGATATCAATTATCTAAAAGGCCTAGTAGGTCCTTACCATCTTTATTTAAGTCTATCATATATACAAGATAAATTACAAAGAGAAGAACTTAATGTTTTAGAAATAGATGAGTTAGGAGAGGAACCCAATTTCTTACGTTTTAGAATCTACTCTAGATTTAGAAACGACACTAAATATATGTTATGGTTGGCATACGAGGACGGACTTAATCAAGACAACCTTCCAGTTTTCTACCACTACTGCACATGTCCAACTGGTACGAGAACTTTAGGCACATGCGCACACGTTGCAACAATTTTATGGTTTTTTGGATTTGCTAGACACAATAATATTACATTTCCACCAACACGTCTACTAAATTGTGTCGACGATGCAGCAAACCGTTTATTGCCAGAAAATATTGTTCTAGGTCCCATAGTTGAAGAGAATTAAAAAGTTTTTTGTTCGTTTACCCCCAATTTATTTGGACTTCACCATCATTTTTTAAATGTATGCTTGTTCTAGTCGCCTGTGGTTACCTTATAAAATATCTACTATTTTCGCTCCTAACTTTAACAAGTATGTAATAAGAATCTAAAAATTCTATAAAAATATAAGTGGAATAGGCCTACAGGGGATACCACTTGAACAAAAAAAACGCGCCTATACGGCTCTACCTCACGGGTGGTGTGGAAACGTGCTTAAAATGGAGCTTAATGGAGTATTGAATGACCCTGTATGCAGTTTTGTTCAAAAGGTACTCAATAACTCAGATTCAAAACGCAAAAAAGTAATAGCAAAATTGTTTCTATTGTTTGGCGGCTCTTTTGGATTTGTTGATTTTGTCATCTTATAAGCTCAAGTCAGATCACCCTGTAAGTATGAATTTTTGTAGCCTACAACCCAATAATACAACGCTGCAATATAATCTAACACAGTGTGTAAAAATATTTAGTTTACAATATTTCTTTTATTTTGTATTTAGTTATTTTGTATTACTAAAAAATGATATTTTACAAACTAAGCGTTTAATATTTCGAAAAGTAACCATAGGATCTAATTTTACCAATGAGAACTTTTAACGAGGACATCGAGATCTACACTATATCCAATATTCAGAAACTTTGACGGTGGTGTTTTTTTTAATGATATTTGATGCTTTTTTCCATTGTAAAAATACGTACTTTAACAAAAACAGATCTGTGAAAGCACGAATCACCCTGTAAAGAACAGACATTTTATTTTCGCGAACAGGTATGTATTTTGTCTTGATATATTTGGCAGTAACATCAAAAAATATTTAAGAGGGACTTTTTGGGGATCGTTTTAAAAAAGTCGGGATTTTGAACTTCAACGTCCTGTATCTCAAAATCTAGCCATAGGATAAGGTTGGGCCCATGGAGACTTCTGATCAGGACATCAAATACCAGTACCTATTAAAAATTCAGACAATTTGACGGTGCTCCCGTTTCCATAAGAGAAGTGCGGGGTCCTTTAGTTACACCTGAAAGAAGTTTGATAACGTCGAAAAATCTAGGGACTTTTTTATATGAAAAACGTTCGTTGGTGACACTGCTTGACGTTATTTGAGTTTTGAGTACTTTCGTTTACAGTTACAGATGCGACGGTTGTTATTTGAATCCCGAATTACAGTTTAAATAATTAGAATCAACAACTTTTTCATGACAGTTTCCTAATCAAATCTAACCAACCTTTCATGAGACATTGACATAAGTTACCCAAGTGTCAAAAAGAACAGTTTAAAGTTAAACCTCCAATATTGGTCGGTTAACTTTTTGATATCCTCGAGATAACAGACTTCCCGAGATGTTTTTCACTCGATCTAATCATTTCCACGACATAAGGAATTTGCATCTTATCAAAGATTTCGAGTGACAAAGAAATGCTGTTTACGGGTTTTAGGATTGATAGAGGAAGATCAGAAATTTCCAATTTACTTTTAAGTGAAATGCTACCCAATAAGGAAACCTACAAGACCAAATGATCAACTATCATTACAGAAACAGCAGCGTGTCTCCCATGAATCAGTTCCTAGCAGCACTTCGGTTTTATGCCTGCTCTGGGCATGTTATAACCATGGCTGATGTCTGAAGTTTGTTTTTTCTTTGTATTTATAGGTTAATCGTTCACATTTGACGCGGGCGAAAGCTAACTGTCACCGGGAGAGTGGAAGAGGAGGGTAATTGGTAGGACGGTAGATCTGAGTATGCTGTATGGTGAGGAGGTGTGGGGTGAAAGAGCGGAAGGGAATGCGATGGTTAGGCCACTCCTGCGGGTGCAGAGAGGGATACAGGAGTGGAATACTGATGAGGGTGGTGCAGGGGTACAGGAGAGTGGGTCGACTGGCAACGGCGGTGCTGGCAAGGTATGCTACCTATTGGACGTGTTGGATAGAACCAGGAATAAACGCTGGAGAGGTGCGACTAGAGAGGAAGTACGGGTATGGATGTAGGAGGAAATGGGAAGAAGGTGGAAGGAGTATGAGGGCGCGCTAAAAAGAACTATTGGGAATAGGAGAGATTGGATGGACCGGAAATTCGGGGAGGTAAACTACTTCTTGACACAGTTATTCACTGGACATGGGTCGAGAGTAGGGTACCTCCAGAAGATTGGGTAAAGAGAGACTGGAGTATGCGAGAGGTGTGAAGTGGAGGATGATGTGGGGCATGTGTTTAGATGCTGGAGGAACGAGGATTTGCTGAAGAAGTTGGAAAGGAAACTAGGGTAGGCGGTGTATTGGGAGAACATGGTGGAGATAATGTTGAGGGAGGGAGGAGGTGAGTGGCGTAGTGGAGAGTATGATTAGAGGGAGAGAAGGACTCGATATAGCATGAGAGGTAGGAGTGATAGTTAGGGAGAAGACGATGGTGTGAGCGGAGAGTATGCGAGGGACCACCGTTCGTCTCGAAGTATGCTAAGGTAGTGATTCCGAGGCGGGTGTAACGGCGTGTGAGCGGAGAGTGTGCGAGGGACCACCGCTCGTCTCGAAGTATGCTAGGGTAGTGATTCCTAGGCGGGGGTAACGGCGAGTTTGAGATGGGTTTGGTTGGTAGGCATTCCCTTGGGGATGAGTCCAGCACTGTTTGGGCCCTGGACCCATTCGAACATGAGTTTCCCATCTCGACCCGAAAAAAAAAACTGTCACTCGAAGTCACTAATAAGTTACTAGTTTTTCTCATTGTTGCCATGTACGCAATGCGTTAAGTTGTTCTTTACTAAGTAGTGCTTAAGCTACAGCGGTGCAACAAGCGAGACTATTAAGTGGTTCTTAAAGTTAAGAACAACTTACAGAAGGCATGCTTATATTCTAAACGGGCATTAGAGAGTGATTTTTTACTACTATTTTGAGCTAGTATGAAGGCGGTTGTCATCCATTGACTGCAGACTTCATTTGCAACTTTTGGAGCTAATTGAATATAAAACTGGTCATATGTTCTGTTTGCTTTTTCAAATGAAATTTGTAGACCGTCTTTTTCTGCAATTTCTTGTAGCAGCTTAACTGGTTTGTACCAAGGTGCTATCCTAGTGTAAAACTTCATTATGAATGTTTTTGAAAAAAAAGTACTCGACCAATTGTTTTCAAAAATTGCAGTGACTACGACTGATAAAGTTTATTAGAAATTTGGCTAGTGAAATAATTTTGTATGCTATAACATCAATTAGGTTTTTTGAAAAAATATTGAACTTTGACTAAATGGCGAAGTTTTGAAAAAGGGGCTTGGAAATTTCTATAAAAAAGACTGACTTTTGGAACTGCACAACTGCAATTTTTCATCCAATAAGAAACCCCTAGGCGATCGTACAAGACAATAAATGCTTTCAAAATATCAAGTTGATCAGATGTTTGGCTGTTGAGTTAGATCTGCCAGTTCAAAAAACAATGGAACTCATCAAATCAAAATAGAAACTGATCAGACACTTTGCTCTGCTAAAGGGAGACTGGATCCACTTTACAGCCTGGTATAAATTAAAAATTGAGCATCCAATTTCCTAATTTGGATACGAATACCTTTATTTGATAAAAATAACCCAGTGGAAATATTTGAAAGATCAGATTTACTCAAGAGGTGAAGAGTTATTTTATGATTTCAAATAGGCAAAAGCTATTTTTTTACGATCACCATCTATAGTAGGTTTTCAATCATCCAAATCTAACTGTTTCCGCGATCTGTCAAAATTTTACACTACTGGCCCTCTAAAGCTGCAAAAGCTGCAAATTTTCTTTCTTGCTTAGCTATTTTCATCATTCTACTTAAATAACATGGAAAAGTAGTAACGTGCCAGAAGGTTATATCTAATGATATTGATAATTTAAATTACAATAAAACGAAAACATTTCATAAAACATCGGGTCAATCTTACATCCAAAGTTGGTTGACTGATTGAGTCGACGGTTCGAGTTCACGGCACCTCAGTCTTTAGGTTTTTTGTGCTCTTGGTGGTACCGTTTATGTGAAGAGACTTCCAGGCTTGACAGTTTTTCCACAATATTCTCATTGGAAAAAACCAAGGTGTGATGCTGTTTCTTCCTGTACCATGCACAACCGATATATAGGTTCCTCTTTATATATGACCAGGGTATGCATGTGCAGGGTGCAGTGATTTTTTAACCAGAAGTTTGCTGAGTTCCTGCTGAAGGTAGTGGCTCGTTTACATTTGATGTTTTGTTTCAATCGACCGAGATTTATACCGACAGTTTTGACAGGTGTCCTGACGGGACACTGTCGCCCGAATGGGCAACTTAAACAGCTCAAACTAGTGGAGCAAGAACAATGTAGATTCTATAGAATGGAAGACATACTTGTGGATTGCACAGCAATTCAGAATCCTAGGGCACAGCACCTAAGAGACTACTGAATAGAAGAGGTACACTTACCTAAACTAAAGCCTGTGGATATCCTAAAATTCCTTTTGGAAATAGGTCTAAAGGGACTACTAGCCTCTGAAACTCTCGTCAGTAACTAAGTAGAAGAAAGGGGACATAATAGATCTTTTAAATCGCGGTGAATGTCAATACTGAGTTTTTTTTATAAAAATCCGGTCACTTTGTTACCGACCATAGGGAAACGGTATTTCCACTTCTACATTTTCGAATACCCATTAGATCCATTCCTTTCCTTCGTGTCTTTCCGTTCACGTCGATGTGCTTTGACGTAACTTGGAGAGGAGGGCGTGTTATATCAACACAACTATTTCAATTCCTATGGTCGGTGGAAAATACCGAATATTGGTTCGAAACTAGTGAAATGTATGGGCAAAAGCCAACTTTGGATAGAGATCGTGGAAAAATATTCTTTTTGAGTAGAAAATCACATTTTTTTACAGAAATTAGTCATACAATCGATACTCGAACGATATTCATAGGATATAAGATTTTTTTTTAAATTTAATTAATTATATGCGTCGATTCCACAAAGGTGAAAGTCGAACCAAAATCTATAAAATCTCCTTCAACTAAACACCTTTATATTTACGAACCGTAACGAATCAAATAAAAACACCCCCGTGTCCCTTTCACACTCCACTTCGGCATTTTCTTTGTAGACCTATTGAGATTCACCCTCTCGACTGCAACTAAGCATCTTAAGGGACTCGAAACGATCTCGATAAACGTCTGGTCATTATTGTACGGATAGTGAACTTAACATTAATTACACATCAAGCTTGTATTTCAGACGGTACGTGAGTCTTTTTGTTATGCACATCGCATGTTGACTTGCTTCGTCAATATAACTTCAATTTAAGTATGTCCCTTGGAGTACCAATTCGGGTGGTTAGTTAATGAAAATCCGCCTCGATTTATGTGCTCGGTTTATATAAAGTTTACTCAATTTCTGGTCATTTGTTTGAGTAAAATTGAATAAACTGATAGTCTGGTCTACAAGTGCCTCTCAGGTCTTTTTGAACGAGATGTCATTCGATTTGGAATAGCTAGCAAAAGTTATAAGCAATTAACTGAAAAAAATGGGGTTTGTTTTTTGCAAATATTTCAAAAACGATTTAACATTTTTCAAATTTGAAAAAAGCTTCAAAATTTCCAATAAAAAATTCCATTTTCCGACTCTATGTCTATAATTTATTATTCAACTCCGAAAATAGGTATCCGCGGGTCATTTTGGGTGTGCGGAGGCCTCGTCAAAAGCACAGGAATTAAGGAATTAATTGTAAATTCAAAAATTTGTAAAATTATTATCTATTCAAAGAATTCATTGCCATTGAAAAAAATTCTAAAGGGTTAAAATTTTTTGAACTTCTATGACGTGATCTTGCTAATACAATGATTTAAACATTTTTTTCAGTTTACAATAAACAAGGAAGTTCAAGAACATTTTGTTGATTAACAATTGCCTAACTTGTTGAAAAATTAACTTTAAGGATTATTTCCAAAGGTAATGAATTCCTTGGAGTGTTCAGAATACACCATAATTAAAAAAAAATTTGAATTTACAATTAATACCTTTTTTTTATTTATTATATTATATTTTATTAATATACTAATCACCCTATCTTTCATGCACACATACCCAAACTACCGAAATTCTGGAGAAAATTAAAGAAGAAAAACAAGTAGGATAATCAGGGACACCCTCTTCACGCTAAGGTGCCCGTCATAGCGACTTTGTTTATTTAGACATACAAAAAAGGCAACGGATAAGGGGTACTTGCTACAAAAGAACAAACAGAAGGAACCAAATCTAAATCATTCATGGTATGTTCATACATCCATTCATACAGAACAAAATGAAAATATTACAATATTATATTTTTCGTTTGGTGCGTTTGAGGAACTCCCATAGAATATCTCTTATGATAGATTTCCGTAAGATTATGTACCAGAGAGAAACTATATTTTGTGGGAAAGCTATCTTCTTAACTGATAAGGAGTCCAGTAAGTATTTGGAGGCTTCTCTATTGTATCCACAGTCAAACATCCAATGGTTGAGATCGTCGAAACTTCCGTCACAGTCGCATGTATCTGTAGTAGACATTTTAATTTTAAAAAGGTATGAATTAACGGTAGCGTGTCCAAAAAGGCATCTGACATACATAGTATACACTTTCCTGGAAGGAAGGCTTCGTTCAGCTATAGGAGTATAGGGAAGTGAAGAATATATCTTGCAGTAGGAATTGTTACTGACGTTTGCAAAACCTGCCCATTCAATTTCCCAATTTTGTTTTCTAAATGATATTATATCCCCCTTTGATAATTCGTTACTTAAAAGACCAGAAGAAGCAGCATCTTTAATAAGCCCATCTACTTTTTCATTACCTGGAATTTGAGAATGTCCTTTATAAATCCAACATTTTTGTTTAAATTCTTGATGTGTGTTAATTTTTCGAGAATGCTGACTGTAATGCAGTTATTGGATACATATTGCGAAAATCCCTTTCTTACAATGCGACTTATACAAGTACGACAAGGAAAATATGAGCAAAACTACGTGAAAGAAAGAGAAGACTTATTAGCCCAGCGATCAGTCCCATCTACCAAAACAGTTGGGCGTGTGTTCATCGCCCCACTATTTCAACCGCTGTAGCCAGAAGCTCAGATTAATTTGTACAAATGATATTTTTGTCACGTTATCGTTAACTTTTTTTCGAGCTCATGCACTATTAGGTAAAATTAAACACTTTCATCCGGCAACAGGGTCCTTTACATAGAGAACTCACATTTAAACTTATGTGTTTTCGTTACAAATATTTCACACGTTGGTAGCGCACGCCTTTGTATTTTAAAATAAAACATTTTACAATGCCCACATTAAAATACAAAACCTGCGAAAAAGTCAAATTATAAAATGGTATTTTGGAGGTCATTCGGCTGATGCAATAGTCAATTTGTTTATTGTGGCATTTGAAAATTTTTAGTTCAATTTTTTCAAGAAGTTCATATTTTATGTTTAGAATAAGTACTTATTTTATTTTTTCAATTCAATTTATTAATGGAATGGATCTTTAGTTTTTTATACCCAATTACTTTATTATTTTTATCTCAAGAAAAACTGTTTTATTTTCAAGTTACAATTGCTAAAATAATATCCTATTGTAGTTTGAAATTAATTGTCAGCTTGGTCAGAAACGATCAAGTTGACAAAAATGAATTTTAAGATGTACAAGTTACGTAATAACGAGTGTATTTTTTTATTTCTTTAACAACCTCACTCCTACCATGTTGGGAAAGTACTGAACCACAGTGAACCTGTCAACCTACTCACAGAGTGGGGAAAGTCAGTCTCTGCTGCAGCGTTGCCAGTTTAAAAAGTTTGGTACTTTCTAATTAATAAATAACTTATTTTGCATTTGACTTTTAACACCGGATAACGGTGTATTTAGTGGGAGAAAATCGAGATTGGTAATATTATTGACTTTTGAAAAATAAGTGAGATCAACACAAGAATAAAATAATGGAGTTCAAGAAAAAATTTGGACAAATTAGAATCTGCAATAAATAAAATCCTTACACTTTCGATTTAACAATTATTGGTATTTAACATTGTTGCCGCTTGAAATTCCGTTGAAATTTTTAAAACAACGATAGACAAAAATTAGGAATAATTTTCACAGGTAAGTACATTTGGCAACACAACAGTTAAAATAAATAGGAGGGGATTGAATACACGCCCAACTGTTTTGGTAGAGGGGACTGATCGCTGGGCTAACAAGTCTTCTCTCTCTTTCGCGTAGTTTTGCTCATATTTTCCTTGTCGTACTTGTATAAGTCGCATTGTAAGAAAGGGATTTTCGCAATCTGTATATGTTTCTGGTAATTTCTCAATGTCATTAAAGCTGATTGGGAATAAGATAAAATTATACACTGTTCAAATTCTAAGTTACTGTTTATTATCCATTCCAAGGCTTTGCTGATGGCTACTAATTCAGCAGTAAAGATTGAACAATTTGGATTTAATTTGTACTATAAGGATTCTTGTAAGTTTTCGACATAAATAGCACTACCAACTCCAGCACTGGATTTGGAACCATCGGTATATATTTTGCGTATTGGTTCTCGGATACGAAGTTCCTCATTTAGTAAAATATTGGGGTATATTAGAGGGTCGTAGGAGGTGAATACTACATAGGGTTCGGAGAACAAAATGTTGAAGTTAGAGTTGAAAAACGGAATTCCCTCACCTTGAAATTTATATTGGGATACATTGGGAAAGGCAATAGCTGAGGTAGGAGAATTTTTGTTTTGCCACCATTATATTCCGGTGTCGACTATCGAGCTGTGCGGACGTATTGTGACTGTGTTTAATCAGTATAGCTAAATTTATTAGTGTTACTTTACTGTAAGTACAGTTTTTTTATTTGTTTGTGGGTGCCAGCCACGGGCCGATGTCAGGAGGCCGGGATAGGATGAACGGCAAGGATCCGCCGTTGGTTAATGTAGACGATGACATGAATTCTGATAAAAAAAAACTAATAGTATTACATATATAAGTTCAAAGTTTCAGCAGTGAAACCACTGATAAAGTTATTGCAAAAAATAAAAATGATAACGTTAATCGACGTTTACCTCACGAAATTACAAATCGCTTTAGAACCTGTGATACAGGGCCGTACCATATTTTTGTTGAACATTCGGTATTAAATATTGGTTGGTTACATCCAATGAAATTAGGGGAAAAGTTAGTTAACCTAGGGGAATACGAGAAGTTTATCTCTGAAATTAGTACTGTCGGGAGGAATAACTTCAGATAGTATTGCTAATAAGTTGGTACAAGATGCGTTCTTTGAGAAGAATAATCTAATTGCTTATATCCCAAGTCATTTAACGGAGAAACGTAATGTTGATACCTCTCTGGGTGAAGATACTCTCATGAAAATCATTAACTCGCCTGTGTCCATTTAAAAATTTCAACGAATGACCAAATTAGTTCAAAGAGAGGAGAGTTCAGTACGTGTCCTTCGTCAAATGATCATAGTCACATTTGTAGGGAAACTTATCCCTCAATAAATTGTTATTAATGAAGTTAGATGTCGAGTAGATGTATATGTCAATCCGGTCATGCAATGCTTCCGTTGTTTGCTTAATGGTCATTCTGCATCACAGTGCAAAGGTAAAAAGAAGTGTAGAAAATGTGGGTCTGAGAAAGAATCCGATTGCCCTTCTTGTAATATGTCTTGTGTTCATTGTAAAAATAACAGCCACAATTCCACTTTTAAAGAATGTCCCGAGTACAAAAAACAGGCTAGAACTAAAGAAGCCATGGCTAATCTAAATATTTCATTTAAGGAAGCCGAAAAAATTAATACCTTAAAAAAATTATTTGATGTGACGATGCGCCCGCATACCCAAAATGACTCGCGGAGACCTATTTTTCTCATCTTTTAGAACCTTTCTTCAAATTTGAAAAATAGTTTTCGAGATATTTGCAAAATACCAAATCCCATTTTTTTCCAGTTAATTGTTTATAACGTTTGCAATTTTTGCAAGCAGCACTTGAATTTTTTCAAAATAAATTATAAAACGAACTGGAATAAGGCCAGATTGTGCTGGCCAAAGTAATTAAAATATTTTTTACAATTTGTGTGAAATTCATAATATACAAGCGACGAATGAAACGAGTTTGGATAATACGAGAACCCAATCCATTAAACCGACCGACATGATTTTCCTTGTCCAAGCTCTGATTAATTTTTTCCACTAATTTTTTAGAGCTGCTCACGAAATCAGACCTAATTTTATCGTATCACATCAGGTTTCTAGTAAATTTAATTTATTGGCTCTTCTATATTTTTTGACAAAAAACATTAAATGATTGAATTTTGTCGCTCATTTCTCGAATTGTGCGACCTCTCGTGAGAAAATGTAGCTTTACAGTTACTTTATTTACAAACTTTTCATTGAAATTATTGTGTTTATTTAATAAAATTGTTTACGTCTTACTCTTGGTATTTAATAAATTTTATTAATGATTTGTGGTTGAAAAACTTCTAAAAAACAGAATGTCTTCGAGAAAGTGTAATAATAGTGCAGATACATTTTGTCACACTTGTAGAAACTGTATGACTTCAAAGCAAAAAGAGAAAATTTCTGAGTTTGTGGAAAATTCATATAATGGACTCCGCAGTTAGGACTCCGCAGCTAGTTTGTACTGTTTGTGTTGAACAATTACGGCAGTGGACATACCGCAAACGACAATCTCTACCTTTTGGTAGACCTATGATATGGAGAGAGCAAACTAATCATAATGATGATTGTTATTTTTATAGCACAAATCTAAAAGGTTTTAATGCTAAAAATAACAACAAGATAGCCTACGCAAATGTACCCTCAGTTACACGTCCGATTCCACACGGTGCCCCTTTCAAGCTCAATATCTTAGTTCAACATTATCAGAACAACATTTACAGCGTCAAGAGTCGTTTTTGAAGCAATCTTAAATCAACCACAGAAATTTACTCAAGGTGAATTGAATAACTTAGTTAGAGATTTAAATCTGTCTAAAGAATCTGCTCAACTTCTTGGGTCTAGACTTCATGCAAAACACCTGTTAGCTCCTAATACATATTTTGCTTAGTATAGGAAACGTGAAGAAGAATTTGTACCTTTCTTGAGTCAGGAAGAATCATTCGTTTATTGTAAAAATATTCCTGATCTCATTAAAAAGTGAGGAGCACAATATGATCCTGGAGCATGGAGACTTTTTATATATTCTTCGAAGCGGAGTTTTAAAGGTGTTCTTTTACACACCACGAATCAATATGCTTCAGCTACAGTCGCTCACTCTGTTCATTTGAAAGATACTTATGAAAATTTGGAGATAAAATTGGATATGAAAAACACGGTTGGCAGCTTTGTGGAGATCGGAAAATTATGACTATGATGTTAGGTCAGCAGTCAGGATATACAAAATATCCTTGTTTTTTGTGCGAATGAGACAGTATAGCATGAGAAAAGCACTACGTACTAAAACAATGGAATCCTCGAAGAAATCTTAAACCTGGAACCCAAAATGTTTTACGAAAGAATTTAATTGATCCTAAAAAAATTTTACTACCTCCGCTTCATATTAAACTCGGTATGATGAAACAGTTCGTTGAGGCATTGGATAAAAACAATGCTAATTTTCAATATTTGTGTGAAAAATTTCCAAGATTATCTGATGCAAAAATAAAAGAAGGAGTGTTGGATGGACCACAAATTAGATCTTTGATGGCTGATGCAAAATTTGATGCAACAATGAATGCCTCTGAATTAGAAGCTTGGCTGGCGTTAAAAGATGTTGTCAACAATTTTGAAATAAGGTTGCAAACTTATTAGATAAGTATAAAAAATTGGGGTGTAATATGAGCATTAAACTCCACTTTTTAGATTCCCATGTGGATTTTTTCCTAATAATCTTGGTGATTAGGAATAGTAAAGAACAGGGAGAAAGGTTTCACCAAGACATAAAAACTATGGAGACAAGGTACCAAGGTCGATGGAATGTGAATATGATGGCTGTTGGACACTGAAACGTGATATTACTGAAGATACAAAAAAAATTACACCTAGACGTAATTTTGTCACCAAACGTAAAAGATGTCACTCTGAATAGTTCTGTAGCAATGTTTACACTCGATGTTTAAGGGATGTCAAAAGAGCATTGAATAGAAGAGGTGTAGACAGCACAGCATCCGAATGGATGTCGGAACTGCTCACCACTAGAGTAGCAGAGACGAGGACGAGCAAAGACATTGTCTCCATCTGTACAACCAGAGGATGTCCCCAGGGAGGATTAGCATCCCCATTAATGTGGAGCCTGACGGTTGACGAACTCCTGTGTGGTTTGACTGACCTCGGAATATCCTGCTAAGAATATGCCGATGATATTGTCATAACAGCCAGGGGAAAATTCGAAAGCACCCTTTGTGACATCGTACAAAAGGGTCTGAAGTATAAAAATAGCTGGTGTAGGCAAGTGGGACTTAACATCAACCCCAGCAAAACCATCTTAATAGCCTTCACTAAGGAAATAAAGCTCAACCTCAAAACAATTAAACTAGGTTTGACTCTAGACAGTAAACTCCTGTGGAACAAACACGAAAAGGATATTATATACAAAGCAAATGTGCAGGAATCTGGCAGGGAGAAATTGGGGTTGTAACTCAAGAATCCTGAGCTGGATGTACACTGCCATAGTGAGACCAATTATCACTTATGGAGCCATTGCGTGGAGTAGTAGAACTAGCCTATTGACAAAGAGAGAAAACCTCTCCAAAAATCAAAGTGCATTACAGGAACAATGAGAACATGCCCTACGGGCAGCCCTGGAAGTGATTCTTAGCCTCACACCACAACATATGGTGGTGGAAAGTGTTGCAAAAAGAAAAAGTTACATACTAAGTAGAGAGGTAATCATTAAAAAAACCACCTCCTTACTTCTTAGAAATCAGAAAACCTGGGACATGCCACAAGATGCTACGATGAAAAAGTAAAACTTTTCAAAGGAATTCGTTACAGAATTAAGCAACAAGAAGGAATGGGATCCAAATACCATTACTAGACTTGGAAATAATGCCATTCAATGGTACACAGACGGCTCAAGAGCAATAGAAGGAACTGGGATAGGAGTGTACCAGCCAGGAACCAAACACTCTGAAAGCTTGGAAAACCCCTAGTATTTTTCTAGCGGAAATTCACGCCATAAGAAAGTGTGCCCAGTTCAATATTGATAAAGGATATAGAAGGCAAAGGATTATCATGATGTCGTATAGTCAAGCAGCCATTAAAGCACTGTGCTGTTTGGTTATCAGTTCCAAAATGGTGTGGGAATGCATAGGCAAACAAAATGAACTAGGCGAGAACAATATAGTCACCTTACTGGGATTCCAGGACACACTGGGATGGAAGGAAATGAAATAGCAGATGAACTAGCAAAGAGGGGGATTGGAACACCCTTTTGGGGACCGGACCCTTTTGCGGTATCAGCTCCAAGATTCTTTTGGGTGACTACAACCTGTTGAGATCAAATGAATGCATAAGTCAAAGTAAAACTGCACTAAGAGTTTTCACAGGGATCCTTACGGGATATTGTCGCCTGAATGGGCACCTGAAAAAGCCCAAAACAGTGGAGGAAGAAGAATGTAGAATGGCTTGGAAGAAGAAACCTCCATCCACATACTTGCGAATTCAGAATCCTAGGGCACTACACCTTGGAGATTACTGGATAGAAGAGGGACATTTACCTAAATTAAAGCCGGCAGATACCCTAAAATTCCTCAGGGAAATAGTATTAAATGAGCTACTAGTCTCTGAGACTTTCCTCAGGAACTAAGTAGAAGTAAGGGGGCATAATAGATCTTTTAGGTCTCAGTGAATGTCACCCCAATTTACATACATACATACAACCTCATACTTCACATCTCCATAGCCACTACCGGGTGTCCCAGAAGTTTCTGACCCATTTTAATTGCAAAAATCTCGGAGCTCAGAAACGATAGAGAGGTGCGGTCTTCGATGAACAATTTCTTTTTATATAAAGTTTTTTCAGTATGAATGTTTAATTAGTGAAATCTTATACAGGGTGTTTTTGAAAAAAATGGTACTTTTTAAATGAAAATATCGTCTATATTTTTAATGAAACAACCTATATATTTTTATTTTGTCTGAAAGCTGAACTATTCCCCTTTCCGAAAATGTATAATTTTTTTAGTTTAAATGAATGATGAGTAAGTTATTTGATTTTAAATGACGATTGTTCATTAGATAAAGATATCTCTGAACAAAAAGTGATCAAAAGAATTGCGTATCATTTCCGAGGTAATTTCTTGAAATGTTGGGACAATGTTGCCTCGCAGTTGTTCCAGAGTCTCGGGAATAGGATTATAACTTCTATCTTTGATAAAAAAAAACATATAAAAAAGTCTGGAATCGCAAAGTCTGCTGAGTGGGCAGGCCACTCAATTGGTCCGGCTCTCCCAATCCTCGTATCTCCAAATGTTTCTGCTAAATAATTTCTAGCCACAAGTGAAAAGTGTGGTGGCGCACCATCTTGCTGAAAGTGTACTAAATTTATGATGCCATCTTGTTCAAGTTGTGTAATTGTAACATGTCTGTGTAGACATTACCAGTAATTGTAGTTTCTTCAAAAAAGAACGGTCCGTATATTTTTTCTTTAGAAACGCCACACCAAACGTTCAACTTCGGTGACTCTCTTTCGTATTCTTCCATTACCCTTGGATTTTCAGACCCCCATATGCGACTATTATGTTTATAACATTGCACGTTTAAATGGAAGCCAGCACAATCTGACATTATAAGTAGAACATTGGGAACTTCTCTAAATAAATCTAGTAATTTCTCCGAAAAAAGAATTCTGGTTTGAAAATCTCTTGCATAAATTTTTTGGTGCATCTGCATTTTATAAGGAGTTAACTTTTATCTTCATATCTAAACCCATAGAAGTCTATTTAAAACAATATCAGAATCACGTGTTTGATATTCCTTCCTTTCCAATAATCCACTTTGCAGAAATGCAGCGTACCACTTTTTCATACTGTTTTTTGAAGGTGGATTTTTCCTAAATACCCCACGAAATCTCCTTTTAATATCAACAATCGATTCAAAATTAGCAAACAATAACACAGTTTTTGGTTTTTCAGGTAAACTAAATCGGACCATTATTGAAAATAAATTAACATCCGCCAGCCGTTTAAGATACATTTCACAATATTTATCTGATCTTGAGGATTTAATAATAAAACTTAATAAATCCCTCTTTGTACAGTGAACAGTAACAGATCCGTAGTCGGTTAAATTAAGAAACTAATTATTGTACCAGCCAAATATTTCAGTTGTAAAATAATCATACTATTAGGCATTATCTTTTGAAGAAACGAGTACGATACGATTCTGTGCTATTGTTATCGGATCAACGACTACCTGCTGTGGCTTTTTCTCTTTAATCAATCATGTTGGTGTAAAGTTAAGACGAAATATAATGGAATGGAGCTAGTGTACGTTTTGAGCCAAGGAATGGTCGATGAAGGTGCCATTCAATGATTGAATCGAAGCGAGAGAATCACTGCAAATTGCGAGATGTTTGTTGAATGGATAAATGGATTAAAAGGCTTGGAGGATACTAAGCAACTATCCAGTGACACTACAATGAGCAGGGATAAGGAGAGACTATTACATTAGAGTTACAGAAGTCTATTCAGGACAAAGGAGCCTATACGAAGAATCTAACATAAATACAGGATGTCAATTTTAAAACTTACAATGGGCTGTACCTCGTGAACGAAAAGAGATTTAAAAAAAAATCAAAACCATTCCTAGGGTAGAGAGGGGGAACTAAAATGAAATGAGAGAGAACGCACCCCCATCAACCCCCTATGCCCCACCTACAAAAATTTAAATGGCAGCCCCCTACTTGTGATACGTCGTTAGAAAGCCCGTAAAAAATGCTTTCCAACGGTCTAAGTCATATTTATACAGGGTGTAACAATAAAGCAGAAAAATGTATTTGACAACAAAATGAAAAAGTGTTAATGTCCAACTACAAAAATGTTAATTAATTTAGTGAATGTTCAAAATGGTTTCCATTGTTTTGTAAACAATAGTACAACCTATTTTCAAACTCCATACGAACGTTGGCAAATGTTGCCTTAGTAATATCACGACATGCTTGACTAATTCTTCGTCGTAAATCGACGATTGAGGTTGGTTTAGTTTTATTAACAACCGACTTAGGGTGACCCCACAGAAAAAAATCAGGTGGCGGTAAGTCTGGTGACCTAGGAGGCCACTCAATGGGACCTCTTCTTCCAATCCATCTGTTTGGATAATTATTGTCTAACCAGTCCCTAACTGCTTCTGCGTAATGGGGAGGTGCTCCGTCTTGCTGGAAGTGCAACAAATTTTCACCTAAAGCTGGATTGCCATCGCCGTCCTGTTGGTTCTCTAATTCATGAACAATTAAGGGCTCAATAGTGTTCTCCAGCATATCGAGGTACATTTCACCGTGTGGGACCAATCACAGAATCTCCTAATACCCCTGCCCAAACATTTAGTTTCTCAGGATTCTGAGTGTGGTTTTCTCTAAGCAGATGTGGATTTTCATAATTCCAATAACGACATTGTTGTTTATTTACATTACCATTTAGATAAAATGTGCACTCATCACTAAAACAAATATTTTTTTTAAAGTCTAGGTTCATTCTTAATTCTTTCAGTCATAATTTCACGAAACTGAATTTTTCGGTCTGGATCGCCATCGGGCATTTCTTGAAGACATCGCATTTTATAGGGGTGAAATTTATGAAGCTGGGGCATTGGGGGTTGATGGGGGCTGCATTCTCTCTCATGTCACTTTAATTCCCCCTCTCTAACCTTGAAACGGTGTGATGCATTTTGGCCCAATATAATAATATAAAAATAAATAATTAAAATAAGAATTAAATTCCCTTGATCTTATTTCAACAAAACATTCAAAAGTTTTAATGTTATATAAATAAAGAGTAAGAAGGTTATTGAATAGAAAGTCAAGTTCAAAGCATGAAGTAAGACAAAACAGTAATATGTTTATTTGTTTTATTTTAATTTGACTGGTTATATAAATATGCATTCAATATTTATGATAGGGAAGCCGATTCAGAATAATGAAAGATCATTCTATATAGTTGAATAGTCAGAGATCAGTAATCTTTAACCATTAAGTATAAGTATGCTATACAGCTAGGTATATCATTAGCAATAGTAAATAGTGTAATGTATTATAGTAAATAAATCAAACATATCCCAGTGCTAGAAGTAGTTGTTTGATTCCCTTGAGATGATCCTCCAAGTGACCCGCAACACCACCGATTCAGAGGCCTTTCCACACATTTAGTCTACCAACGTATCCATTGGAGTCGAGTCCATTACAACGGTTTTGAAATTTTTTTGGAATCTCTTTTCTTCACGAGGTACAGCTCATTGTAAGTTTTAAAATTGACACCCTGTATAATGAGATATACTTTGATTTGTGATGTTTTACTGAAAATCTTCATTAGAGTTAGTGAATATTTCAACTTCTAGAATGAACTTCTTGAATCTTTTACCAAATGGAAACTAAATAATAATTAATAGTGTTGTAAATAATCATGCATTCACTGAACGATATTATTATTTGGAATTGAAAATAATAGGATACTGAAATATACTAAAACTCACCAGCCTGGCAAAATTGGAAAAAGCAGTTTTCAGGATGAAAAAGTGAACACTACTTTTGTCTCGAATCAATTTGAGAACTGAGATATGTAAAATTTTCCTACTTAGTTAAAAATTAAATGAATAAGTGGCGTATATCAAATTACCGTCCACATCGAATACACTCGCACCTTGGATGAATTCAAAGAATGTTTGATCTCTTATTTTGCTATTGTAGTTACACTGTACCCAGTTGTTGGCTCTAATTCAGTTTCATGTGCTTTTGCTTTAGGCTCAGTTATATAAATGTTCCAGTGCTGTTGAAATATGTAGTTTAAACATACATACAAAAAACGTGGGTGTTTTTCTTCTACCTTTGTTTGATACAGTAGCTCTTACGAAGTAGTCTAAAAATTTTTAAATTAGTTTCTATTGCTTACCTTGGCTATTTTAAAATTTGTTGAATGCGCCTTGAGAGCATTCGGCAAAAAGTCGAATTTGTAGATCTAAATATTGTAAAAAGGAAAAAGTTTGTGGAACACGAAATATATCGAAGATTGGCTAACAAGGCTATGAAACACTTTTCTTAGGAAGCCAGAAATAATATAGAGAAAGTATAACTGGAAAAGTGATATGATTAATACAAAGACAAATATTTGTAAAAGAAATTTTATTGTCTGTGAAAAAATACAGCTTTATAGAGAAAATTTCATATTATCTTCTGTAGATTGAGTTAAGTTAAGTATTAACTTATTTTTATCGATATTCGAAGCGATTTTGTGAGAGGTTGTTTTTTATTTCAATTTTACAAAATAATTAAAAATAATAATTTGTAGATTTTGTGATAGGCTCACTCTAACATGCTTCGTCTTTCATCCTTTCTGGTCATTCATCCTTCCTACTCAACCTATCATTATCAAATTTCGAACCTATTAACCCATGGATAATAATATATCGAGAACAAACTCGACGTATGCACTTTGTTCTGAAAATAAGAGGGCTTAGAGGGCGCTAGTGTTATTTGTACGAAACATTTAGCAGCAGAATAATAACTGCCAATCATATGCCCTGAATACACTTTGAGTTCATATTGTTTTATTCGTAAGCTAACTCTTTTGATAGTTCGCAGTTCGCGTATGATGTAAGAGAGATTAGGAAATAGAAATAAAAAATTTTGTGGAATATTTCCCTCATGTATTAAAAATCCCATATGAAGCGGGAATTTTCCGGCGAAAATTGCCCGGTAGAATCCGAAAATTTCTCGCTAGCTATCGAAAATTGCGCATTTGTCATTTTGACATACTCGTTCTTCAAATTTTATCACATAATTTTTTATTTTCATCAGTCAAACTTGTTTATTTGAGACAAAAACATTCAAACAAACCGAATTTAGATAAAATCACTCGTCCTAACGGACTCGTGATTTTATCAATCGGTTTGTTTTCATATTTTTGCCAAATAAACAAGTTTTCGTGGAAAAGAAAAAATTATCGATAAAATTTGAAGCACTCGTGGTATTACCTTTGATTATTTCCTTCCTATTAATTTTGACCAATCGCTATCAAGAATTGGTATGTCAAATATAAATTTTAAGTGGAAAAATTACTTAACAACTGTCAACTTAGCTTTCAGCAGTTTTTCCGGAAAAAAAATCGAAAAAATTTCATGCAAGTTTGACAAGTTGCGTTTGAAGTAATTACCTTTCCTAGCTCGAAAGTTATATTGTTCTTATTATTTTAATTAAAAAAAATGTATTAAAATAAAATGTTTATTTAACTCAGGAAATAATCTTACCAAATATCCCTCGTTAATCTAATTTTTCCTGTGGAAAAATTGGAACACTCCTTTCTAAGTAATCTGTTTTAACAAATAGCATTCGCGAAAGTGAAAAAATCCTCGTCTCTTCTACTCGGATTTTTAAAACCACTCTCGCTCATGCTATTTGTTATATTTGTATAGAAACTCGTTTTTCCGAATTTTTCCGGAAAAATTAAATGCACTAGGGATATTACCCCCGAATATTTCCCTCCTGTCGAATATACCATGTCAATGTTTACAGTTCATATCCATGGCAATTCTACTCTACACTTGATAATATAGCGGCAATTTATAAGTAACGTCAGTTTGACAAGTAATGTCAAAAATATTATTTATTATAAAAATGTCGGGCTTCATTACAAGCTATTGAACAAAATAACACAAATAGAACATATCTACGTGTGGCGTCAGTTTATGAGCTTCTGTGCTGAGAAAAACCATACTTTGGATGAAAAAACAAAAATTAAAGTTCTGGCAAACATCTCAACGGACTGGGCATCAGTGGCGGCTCCTCGAAGGAGGCTAAGGAGGCTCAGCCTCCTCACCAATTTATACAACAAATACCAAATACCAAATACCAAATACCAGAAATATTTTGTTGAAAATTCCTCATTTTATTTCCTGTTTTTCTAATAATTTTTAAATTTTACAGTTAATTCCCCGTTTTCGGTAGTTATTTTTAAATCTGTCAACAGTGCCCTGAGGCTAGATTCTATACATCTCTATACCTAAACACGTGTTGCTCAACACAGTTGCCGTTTTTTCGACCAGTCCAATTGCTTAATACCGTAAAAAATAGCTGAAATGGCAACACTCTCAGGAGGCTTGCCTCTAGCGGTTGCGGTGATACTCGAGCTTATTTGATTTTTTTCAAAAGAGTTTTCCAATACACTATTAGATAACTTAGTTCTAAAATATAAATTTTTTGATAAAATAGCACTGCACAATGAATTTTATGCGTTGTAAACTCGGATAAAGGTATTTTAGGTCAGTACGATATTCACACCGATATGATAAAATATACGATAGACAATGATTTGCAACAAGTTTTACCTCAGTTTTATAAATTACTTTGTTTGACAGTCACCATTCCTGTCACGTCGGCATCGGTGGAGAGATCATATTTTCTACTCTTAAACGAATTAAAACTTACCTGCGAAATACAATGGGCCAAACTTGTTTATACGTTTAATATCTATTGAAAAAGATTTAGTAAAACAAAATGATATATTTTATGATGATATTATTGAACATTTTTCGCAAACCAAAGACCGTAGAATTCCGTTAATATATAAAAAAAGTTCATAAAATTAATAAAAAGAATCAAAATATGAAAAATTCCAAGAAAAATAGAAAACAAAAAACGAACAAAAAAATGTTTAATCAAGAGTTGGTTCTTGCTGGGGAACAATTAATTTTGTCACTGAAGTAGCTGGTACGGTCGCTGCGCAAACTGAATAGAATATATTTTTACAAAAACGTTTTATGTCCAGCCTCCCCTCTTAAAAAGTTTACGAGCCGCCACTGCTGGGCATTCAATATGCGTAAGCAGAATGGCAATGACTACAAAGAATTTACTGTTAAAACGATTTGGAACGTAACCGTTAAATTACTGATAGAAAAATACTTCACTGAATACAACATCAATTTTAACCCTTTTACTAATATTGAGTTGAAAGCAGCCAGAGTTGCAAAAAATGCGAAGAGAAAACAACTACAAACAGATCCAGAGGAGAGAAAGGAAAGTGCAGTTTTTCTGAAGTACGATGAATTCCAAAATATGTTTCGTGGTTGTGTCGAAAACACCCAAGACGGTTAGCAGAAGAAGGTAATTTTTATTTTTGCTTTTGTATTAGCTTGGACTGGTGGAGAAGGCCACGAGTGCTTAATTTCGTACTTTAAAGAAGAAGAAAATAACGTAGGTGAAAAAACAGGAAAAATTATTTACGATCCTGTGTTTACTAAGACGACGCAAGGAGGGAAAAGCCAAATGGTTTTCACTTGTGGGATAAAATTATACACACTATGGCTAATTGCTATCTATTGATTTATTCAATAAAACTTAATTTATATACACACTATAGTTTGGCAAACATAACTGAAGCTGTGAAAGGAATGCGGTCGAAAACATTCGATATTGCCACGTTTAACTATGAAAAAGCTAAAGTGCTAAGTATGAAGTGATAATAATTAGAAAATGGACTTTTTATTATTAACAATATGTCAATAATAATTAAACGTTAGTTCTTTAATGTGCTTGTTTCATTAGATTTTGTCTATTAACATTATTTTTTCTATTAACATTATTTTTTCAGTTTCTGAATATTAAAAGATGAACACTTTTCCAAATATGTTATCGGTTTCTTTTAAGCTGGCAACGTCGTGCGAAAATCATAATTACTACGCCCTCCGGACTAACTCAATTGGTGAATATTTATCGAACCTCCGTTGCTAAGTAACCACCTGACTTCCTATTGGCAAGCGCGTGCGTGAGTTCTTCCCTCTCACTTCGACAATTGACTGATATTGATTATCCAGTGGCGTTTAAATTGTCAGTATTTACCTTCGTATTTTCAGTTTAACTTGGCATCTTATTATTTCGTATCCATATTGAAGTCAAGTACGATTTTTAACATTATTTGTTTTTAACAAATACTGTGTTTTGAAAAATACCTTACCTTTAAAGCAAAGCATAAATCAGTTTCTATATATACATAATTA
This sequence comes from Lochmaea crataegi, assembly GCA_947563755.1. NCBI lineage: Eukaryota > Metazoa > Arthropoda > Insecta > Coleoptera > Chrysomelidae > Lochmaea > Lochmaea crataegi. The sequence continues at coordinate 46,592 of CANOBC010000118.1, read as the reverse complement.
TTATATAATAATAATAATTATTTTTAATACTTTTATAAAATAGGTATCGTACGCCATTGGTACGTCTATGACAGATATCGGCCATGTTTCCTCGTCCCTTACCGATTCCGCGTAGCTTCAGATGGACTTGGCAAACCATACTTATTAATGTGTATTAATTTATTTATACTCGGTATAATAGTTCTAATTTATTTTTACCACTTGAATATTACACTATTTATCTTCACTATTTCATTCACTGTCCGTTTACTAAGAACTTCTGTAAACTGTCTGTGAACTAACTCTTTGTTTTCGTTTCACTAATTGTTCACACACTCAAAAACCCGCGTTTATATAGTCCTTCTCAACTATCGAAAATTTTAGTACCTTCCACGCTCGTCCTATGCCCAAACAAAGCGTTTTACTCGAAAGTTCTCGAAAGGGTCGCAGCCACCAAAATTTACAGTCGAGGGACAGGGCCGGCTTTAAGTTGGTGACCTCGCAACACTATCATAAGCATTTTAAATTTTTGTAACAATAAATGTGACAATTTATTATACCGGGTGGAATGAAACAATATTTATGTAGGTAACGTAAATTCTAAACTTCCTGTAAGGTAAATTGAAGGTTACAATTTTTTTCTTTGCAAATGATTAGAAAGACTAATTAATTTTGGATATTTTGTTTTTTTTTGTTTATTTCAATACAAAAGATACAAATTTTTAAAGAAAACTACAATTTTTGCGACGTGAGTTAATACTCTAAGAAAAAACTAAAAAATTATTTATTCTTAATATCAACAGCGTCAAATATTAAATTAAAATTAAACATAAACAAGTAACAAATTGGTAACGCGTAATTCCTCCTCGTTGCTATTAAAATACTGATAACCTGATATTAACTTACGTTGCAAAAATTTTTGAGTTTTCTGTAAAAATTTGTATCTTTTGTAAAGAGAAAGATATTGGAATGAATCAAAAAACAAAAAATCGAGAATTAACAAGTCTTTCTAATCATTTGCAAAGAAAAAAATTGTAGCATTCAGTTTACCCCACAGGGTGTTTAGAATTTACGGTACTTAAATTTCACCCGGCATAATAAATTGTCAGATTTATTTTTACAAAAATTCAAAATTCTTGTGGTAATTTAAATATATTTCCTACATTGTACAAAAAAATCATTTTATTAGTTTGTTTCCAAAGAACTATTTTTCATAAATAAAACCATTGAATCTATAAAATTTTATTTCTCTGTTCTTGGAAATTATCAATTTCTGCTCCATAGAACTATTTTTTTAACAAAAAATATCAATTATTTAATCAAAACGGTAAAAATAGCGTTTTTTATGCAATTTGGTAGAAAAAAACACATTTGAAAATGATAAAAACAATTTAAAAAGTTATTTTTATATCAAAATTTCGAAATGAATAATTTCCCGAATAAACAATTTGGTAAACCTAATATTGGACGTCAACATTGGCGAAAAAAAGGGAACCGCCGGATTTTACCTTTAGGCCCTCATCCAAATTAATCAAATCAATCCTCTATTTCTGCATGAATTAAAAGCCGGTTAGCAAATTTCGCCATGAATATGAAATAACTATAGTTTGCGGTGGTTCGATCCCTCGTGTGCTATTCGGTTTTCCGCAAGGCCCTACGGAATACCGAATCCACGACCCTTTGCCTCGCGGTTGTACTGCCAGGTTATCCGATAAGATAAGGGCTAACCTCTGAAATAATGTGTTGTTTGTGCATTTAATGGCATAATTTCTAACATCCAATGTTAGAACGTGTTTCTCTACTATGCTATACATATATATGTTTGGGCTTTTTGGAATACGGGTTGAGGCTGAAATTCGGAAACAACTAACGTTAAATCGATAATAAAAGCTGGAAGAGTTTGCATTCCAAAGTCTTTATTGTAAAAATCATAATAATATCTTATGTCAGTTTTTCACCGTTAAAATTTCATCTCTTCACAAAAGCGCGAGATTTTTTCTCCAAATATATGAATTTGATTATCTTTGAATGATTATATTTGAAACGGAAAAAAGGAAAAGTTATGAAATTCTAGGAGAGCAAATGTCAAATGTTTTTGACGTAACCTAGGTCGAGTGACGTATCACAAAGAAGCTTATTTTTTTCTCTTTCCAGAAATAATAGCATTGTATCACTTCACTCGAAAATTATAATTTAACAAAAATATTAAAATTATAATTTTAAACAAAACTGGATGTTACAGAGATTTACATTCATTTAAATTGCAAGCACTTCATCACAATAAGTGCTCAAAATTCTGGTCATTTGTTTGTTGACTATGATACAATCTCTCTTCGAAGCTTCGAATAGAATCGTTGGTCATTTGTGGAGTAATTTCCTGCAATTCGAGACGTATGCGATCTTTTAAATCGTTCAAGTTAGTTGGTCTGTCAAAATGAACGCGGTCTTTCAGGTAGCCCCAGAGAAAAAAATAGGAGTAGTGTCAAGTTGGGGCCAATCCATCCATGTCTGTTAACAGAACCGTTCAAGCAAAATGTGGCTTCATCACTGGATACCAAAAAATCTAAGAAATTGTTTTGCATCCTAATTTTCTGTTTCACAAAATTGTAATCGTCTATCAAAATCGTCCTCAGTAATTCTTGGAGATTTTGAACTTTATACGGATAAAAGTTATTTTTATGCAGAATAGTTTGTACAGACAGTCTACAAATACCATGATTTCTTGACAATACACTTGTAGATGTTTTAGGGTTTTCTTGAACATCTAAACTTTTATCTTCATTAGTTCCATTTTTCAGTCTACCGAATACCCTCTACATTACCAGTTTCATTAAATATATTTATCAATGTCGTCTACTTATAGGAGGGCATTCAAGATTTAAATCGTTAAAAAGATGAGCTGCTTCGTCATGCGATCACCATATCCAACTAACTAAGATCCCGATTAGTTGTTTTTTTCGATAAATTTACTTTAAAACTTCGTGCTAAACAAAGTCACATCATTAGTACAGTACAATTTAATTTAGAAAAATTAAACTGATATTTTATAAGACATTTTGTATAATATTGCCATTCTTTTCGGAAAGAGAAAGAAATACGCTTCTTTCTGATACGTCACTCGACCTAGGTAGCCACACGAAAAATTCAAGGTGGTGGCCGAACGCTAAACGCTGACGTTCAAAATATTTGACATTTGCTCTAAAATATGCAGAATAACGCCTCATTCATTGTCCTACATTTTCTTCCCCTTTTTTGCGTATTTATAATCATTATCTTAAAATAAAAGACTAAACATTTTATTTTTTATTTTTATGAGTGCGTTACAAAACTTATTTTTTTATCTAAAATACACTCATTAGTAAGCACTAAACACATTTCTTTTTCACAGTGAGACTCTTTTTGGTACATTTTCGCTTGTGGGAAGCATTTGGAAGGTCTCTCTGAAGCGTCCAACAGTAGTCTACATTGAGGCGCTCCATCTTTCCTGGTATCTTTTATCCATCTCCTTAATATCTTGGTGAAATAGTTCAAATTGCTCTTCACTCACATCTAAATTTTCTGGAAAGTAGTCGAGGTGGGAATGAAGAAAACGTACTTTTATACTCATCAGGTAACATAAATCTTGAAATGCTTTCAACATTCTTTTGACGATTTGTTCTTGCCTAAAAATTTCTCTATGACCTCTTTAGAGGCAATCCACCCTTCTGTTTGAGGATCCGTTATGGTTGAGATTAATTGTGGATCAGCCATAAGTCGTCTAATATCTGGTCCAATGAAAATACCTTCCTTCAACTTTGCCTCCGAGGGTCCTGGAAATTTTTATATTTAGTATTTGAAGCAATCTCCTTCTCTTGGAAGTGACTTCACATATTGCATCAATCCCAGCTTTATGTGAAGCGGTGGTAGAAGACCCAACTATCCCATAGACACAAAAGGCAAGGGAATTTGTTGTCCGAGCAACATGCTCAAGATTTTTAAATCACCGCACACTTGTCAACCATGGTCTTTATATTTTAATTTCCAAAGGACCAATTCCAAGTTCTGGTAGGTTTTCTTCAGGTGTACGGAATGACCGACAGGAATGGAAGTGTAGAAACCGCCATTGTGAAGCAGAACTGCTTTAAGGCTTCTTTTTGAAGAATCTATGAAAATACGCCACTTTACTTTACATACAATCGTATGATTCAATATTGATACAATAAACCAATTCGTCCTCTTGGGAAAAGTGGGAAGTGAACTGCTTCCAACTATATCTAAACCAGAAGGAAGACAATCCCGGCAAAAGTAGGTTCCTTGATCCAAGCAACTCAGCAGCGTTTCTGGGAAGATTCAAATCTATTACCAAATCATTTAGCTCGTCCTGGGAAAACAATTTCAGGCAGCTGTCATCTTCAAATTCAATACTGATTAGGCATTTAATTACATTTCAAATGATACTAAGTTTGTCAAAATCAATAAAGCAGAACAAACAGTTTTATTGAGTCAGCTTTCCCACTAACCCCTACCAGTTATTTTACAAGATGGAGGAAAAAGTACTGGAGCAAACTTACCTAAAATGATCTAATGATTACGAATATTTAAATATATTTATAACGGTACATTTATTATAGAAAAATTATGTTTTTGTGTTATTATTGAGAACTACGCCCTCTAGCGGTGAAGTAGAAAAGTTGAAAATAATTTCCAGCAGTTGCTCGTATGCGAGTTTGTTTTTTCTCTAAGTTTCTGAGATACAGCGGATTACCTCTCTTAATCAGACACCCGGTACCCCGAGACGAGATAACACAACTGATTACGAGACGAGAACGATACTCTTTTTTTTTCAGAGCTGAAGAGACAGAAACAAGATTTTTAAAATTCTTGCCTCATCTCGTCTCATATGAAGCCCTGGTGCGATCATCCTTTTGTTTTAAAATAATCAATTTTTACTCACACCATAACAATAAGTGGAGTGGTTCACTGAAAGCGGCGCTGTTTAACGTCGATTCTAGTAAGTTAGGCGATTTATTTCCGCTAAGAGCACTTCTGAAATTGGCTTTCATATTATCGTCAAAAAGAAATTTCCGGAACAAATAACATAAGTAAAAAGTTTCTTCCGGAATTGTATCATATTTAGCGAGGATATTATAATAGATATTATTAGCGAATAGAATACCAAGCTTTGTATGCGACTGTTCAATTTTTAATGAGGAAATTTATATAGAAAACCAAACCGAATGTTCATCAAAGAAGAATCGGCTTTATTATTATTTAAAATGAAATTGGACGCGAGAAATCGATGGAAATTATTCTCAAGTTCGTAGAACAGACGCTAGAGGATTTGAAAGTATTAGTTACTTAATATTGATAATAATTTTTATTCACAATGGAGACTATCGCATATCCTACAGCTGCCGTCGAAGAGTAGACCTCACACCTTCTCATCTTCCAACCAAAAGTTATATAAAAATCGTGTAAGTTGTTTCAGAGTTCATTGAGGCGTTTCATACTTAAAGCTCACTCTGTATACAGAGTGATTAGTGCGATAAAGCTCAGTAGGCCTGTTATTATGAAATACACAAAAAAAAATAATTATTAAAAGTTGTAGGCTACTTTAAGCTTCATATTTCAGCTTAGTAAATATATTTTTTACACAAAAGTAACCGGACAGTTTTAACTCGGCCAACTGGGACATAAAAAACGTTCGAACTTCTGGTCTGACCTGGGTTAGAACATCCAGGGATGTGCGTGAATTGTGTTGTAGAGAAATATTATCAATATAATATATATTTGTTGGTTTAGTAAGGTTAGTTGATTAAGTGGCGTGAGTGAATTGTTATTAATATAATATTTATTTGTTAGTAGACGTTAGGGTAAGTTTTACAAATATAATTTGTTAGTAATTAATTAGAATGGGATTTTGGAGACCATTTGAAACGACAGTTCAAGATGGTGTATCGAGGGAATCTAATAATTTGGCGCCACAGACAAATGACTTAGCAATAAATGATAGGGCCGAATTTCAGAACAAAGATTTTCATGTTCAGATGCAACGCGTTGTTTTAAATATGTACGCGTTTGAAAAAGGAATATTTTGAAATTTCTGATAATGGGGTTATCCCGAGAATTTACGAATTAACGAAAATCGGGTTTACAACGATTTATAAAGTAATTAAACTAGGCACTGTTACGGATCATTCTTTAAAGCGAAAACACCAAATCAAAAACTTAATAAGGTTGAGAATGCTACGAAAAATGTTATTCGACGGAATCATTTACGGGTTTTACAAGGACAATATAGTACCAACTTTAGAACTGATTCGTGCTAAATTGCGGGATATTCCTGAAAATAATTATCAATGATTGGAAACACAGCACGCGGTTTTGTTAAATTGTCGATTTAAATATAAGAAATTAGATAATCGAATGGTAATAATGGAATCTCGGAGTATCGTTGAACTTAGACACGAGTATTTGCGCAAAATAAAAGGGTACCGTGATTCAAACAGAACTAATTTATTTAGACGAAAGTTGGTTTGATACGCATGATATTGTCAAGTATGGTTGAGTTGACGACACAAAAAAGTTTTTTTAGATACTCCGTGTTCGAGAGGAAAACGCGTAATTATTCTTCATGCCGGAAGTAAAGATGGCTTTGTACCTAATGCGTTGCTATTGTCGGCTAAAAATATAACTAAGTCTTCTAATGATTAGGTATGACAGCCAGTTGTTTGAAAAATAGTTTGTCGCTTTTGCCGAATATTCCGCCGAATTCCGAATTGTTATGGACAATGCGTCGTATCATTCCCGAATATTAAATAAAATACCCAACAACAGTACGAAAATTTTAAAATTTATGAGAATTAGAAACATCAATATTCCTGAAAAGATTCCGTTAAAAAGAGAATTTACTAAAAGAATAAAAAGTAGGAACTTCCAAAAAGAATACGTCATTGAGAATATTTGCAGTAGGTCCGGTCATACCATTTTGCGATTACCCCCATTCTATTGTATCTATAATCCAATCGAAATGGGGTACTGTAAAAAAAAGTCGTTCACGGATACATAATTAGTCGCCAACTTTAAGCGCAGTCGTCAAATATTTAATGACAATTATAGCGATGTATGGCAAAATTGCGTGGCTCATGTTATACAAACAGAAAACGAATATTATACTGTTTTACCGCCTATAGCACCAGTAGTTATCCAACTTGAAAACGATTCTACTTCGGAAGATTCTGCCAATTCCAGTAATTAAATTCTTTTAAATAAATTTTCCTTGTAGGTATATTTAAAATGCGTTTTTTGTTTCTCAGCGTATTTATAATAGATACCGTATTTTCCAAAGCTAATAAAAAAGCAAAAAAATAAAAATAGAAAAAAGCAAAAAAATAACAAAAAGTTTAAATACAAAAAAAAAACTTCATATTCCTACTAACATGCCCGACCCAATCCTTTTTCCTGGTAAGAATAGCTCATACGTCCCCGTGGTTCTTGCTGGGCAGATAATTTTTTCAGATTGTCTGGCTAAATGAGCATTATTTACAGAAAATTATATTACAAATTTTATGAGTTTTGTATTCAGGTTAATTCTAATCTACTATATTAATTTGAATGGAAAGCATTATTTCACAATATTTGAATTTATAAAAAATTTATATGCCTTCAAAGGGATTAAGACATGGGTCATTACATTAAGCCTAGAACAACTATACAATTAACCACCAATTCAGAGAAACACAGGTAGACGAGGCGATAATGGTATACTTTCCTCATCGGGAAATCATACGGTTTGACGTCACAAGCAATAGCAGAATACCCGCTTAGAATAATTTGAATTTTTCCGCATTTTAAATTCTTTTTAGTGACTGTTTGTGACCAAAAAGAATAGTTTTGTTAATGACAGATGTTTTCACGCAATATATGGTTTAAAGCACATTTTTGGTATATGCAAATTTGTCGTCAGTATATACTCTGAGTACGTGAAGAAAAGAACTGGAAAAACCGACTATAGGTTGATACTACTTAATACGCCCTCTATAGACCAACAAGAGAGCTCAATTTGTTGAATTTCCTTGGAAACAATCTGAGGTAAGATTAATTTTTTCTTAGCTCTTTTTCTCCTTAGTCCTACTAATTATTTGAAGAGTTACGCGGATTTTTTTATGCTAAAAAATTCAAAATTGATTTGCAAATCACAAAGAAAGCGCCACCCATTTTTTCAACCACCCTATACGTTTATCCTACCCACTTAAAAATATTTTCGGTAATTCCTTTCTAATTCTAGTTACACCCTTCGTCCTTTCTTAACAGTATACCCAGTAAAATGCTTTTGTCTACCACTAGTGAACAAAATGTCAAGATTTATATTCAAAGAGCTATTTGTCGTTGGAATGATGCTAGACGTGACATATATCACCCGAAAAAGAAATATTCCTTACATAAAGTTCATTGTTCAAAGTTTACGAAGTGGGTGAACTTTAGATAAATGATTACCATCAAATTTGATACCAGTATGAAATATCAGTAATCTGTTAGGATCAGTCATGGTTTGTATTTTATTTTTATCATAATTAAGTGAAAATTTAATAAATATCCAATATAGTAATGTCTGATTTTTGAAATAGATAAGCTTAAGAGTTTTTTATACTTTTCAAATTGTTAACGCAATATACAGAGTTATGTATTTCATTATACTCCCAAAAAACGGAAGATTTGTCAACAATGTAAATACTACCAAGTGCAAGCTTTTACTGGGATAATTGAAGTGCTCAATACTTGAAACTCAATCCATACAAAAATTTTCCTCTACGTCCAAGTCCGTAAACGTCAAAAATCGTACTGTCCACATTCCTTGTAAGAGACATTTAACTATAGCATGCACGTGAGGAGATCTCATAACACACACGTGCGTTTAGATAAGAAAACTTAAATTTCTTTCTTTAATCAAATTGCAATCAAATTTTTGTCTACGTACTACTTTATTTGGTCTATTTATATAAATTTAGTCAATTGGAAAACATAAAAGCTTTTAGCATTAGTGAAATACATTTTAAATTCAAAGAGTAATGCCCCTAAATGTCGGCAACACATTATACAATTTCTCAAAAAATAAGTCGCGTTTTCTTAGCATGATATGGAAATAAACGTCATGTCATTTATGCTGTCAATTTTTGTAACAAAATATAGTATCTTCTACAGTGGCGGGAGGCTCTCATAAAAATATAAATGACAACGCTTTACGAATATCGGAAGCGATTACCAATTATCAATCTTCATCTTCTAATGTACCGTGCAGTACTAAAGTTATAGATAACCGTTCATCGCCGTTAAGTAATAAGGCACCAACGACTTACAATAATTGTTCAATTGTTATAAACAACTATTATAATAAAGTTTAAATAATTGCGATTTCCTTTATTTCATAGAAGAAAATAGATGGGCGTAGAAAAAGTATAGTACGTTACACGAGTTGTAATCCCATTACGTTGCCAACAAGTATAATCTGACAATAAATAATGAAAAATCAAGGTTTTCTCAGACTAAGATAAATATATTAAGATATACTATAAAAAACCAATCTATAATGCCTGATCCTGAGCGATTACGGCCCCTACTAAATATTCCAGAACCTAACAGTCTTCCTTCATTACAAAGAGCTTTAGGTTTATTTGCCCACTATTCTCAATGGATATCCAATTTTTCTGAAAAGATTCATTCCTTGTAGTAGAAACAGATGCTTCGAATTTTGCGATAGCTGCCACGCTCTCCCAATGTGGCAGACCTGTAGCATTTTTTTCGAGAACGCTATCTGACAGTCAAAAGAGACACTCATCTGTAGAAAAAGAAATTTACGCTATAGTCGAAGCTCTTCGTAAATGGAGACATTTACTATTAGGAAGACATTTCCAACTAATCACCGATCAGAGATCAGTTTCCTTTATGTTTGTCATGTTCTGTAGCTCCATCCACCCCCAAGATTGACTGTCAACATGCTACGTCAGAAGAGATTGGAACAAGAATCCTTTCTTCTCCACCTATTCTGCATCAACATCCTTCAGAATCCGTTTCTGAATCAGATAATGGAAACGTTTATTTCAATGGAATCATAAAAACTATAATTCCACCCACCAGTCCCCTGCCAGAGGGGTTGACTGGCCTAAGAAGATCGTCTCGGGCAAAGAGAGTTCCTTCTCGTTTGAAATATTAATTATAACTTCTAAGGCTCGGATGAATGTAGTATAGTTTATAATCTTAGTTTTAGGTTGTATTTATTAGGATTAGTCATGATTGTTTTGAACTGTCAATATCTGTCAGATTCTGTTCATTAACGCCTTCATTAGGTCTTTTAATTTATTACACTATCAAGTCACCCTTTTTATATAGTGGCCTTAATTATATATTACAATAGTTGTGTCATGAAGTGAACAGCAGACATCACACTTCTCACCCCCAAGCTTTAGGCAACAAATTTAAACGATTTGGAGGTTTAAAATTACGGCGAGGTCTGCTCTTCACGTTCGGACTACCAGTATTTTTAAACTCAAACTCACTAATATCATCTTTATCAGCACTATAGCTATTATCAGGATATAATAAAACATTCTCTGTACTGTCGACATTTGAGAAACCCTCCTGGACCCACTTTCCGAATTCACAGAATTTTCGGACACAACACATGGTACCTGTTCATCATTTAATTCTGTACATTCAAAGGAAGTGACAAGCTGCTCAACACTACTATCTTTAGGTATACATACTTTTGGATTGTAATGTGTTTCCCCGTTAACCCTTAAATCTGTTTCCGATGTATCTAGCCCCTCGTAAAATCGACCCAATTTAATGATTTGATTTGAATGTATCAACCACCTTAATCTTCCATCCTCTAATATAGAACTACATCCATAATTCTCCCGCCCCTGTATTTCATTCGTCCATCCGGGTTTATTTCTGTAGTCTCTGACATAAACTAGTTCCCCTAACGAAAACTCTACATTTCTATTACTATGATGATACTCGATTTGTCTTTGAATATTTTTCTCTGAAACTGGTCGAGTTAAAAAATCAAGTCGTGTTCTAATTTTACGCGAAAACATTAATTTGTAAAAAGCTTCTCCTGTTAAACAATATGAAAACAAATATTTATTTACAAGAGTTTCCAAAGTCTGACTTTTATTTTTATTATCTGCAAGCAGTTTACTTAAAGCACTTTTAAAAGATTTCACTCCGTTTTCAGCAGCACCGTTAGTTGCTGGATGATAGGGAGGTGATTTAATATGATTAATTCCGTTTTTGACACACAATTCCTCAAATTCAACACTAACCAGTTGAGGACCATTATCTGAAATAAGAGTATTGGGAAGTCCAAAACGAGCAAAACATTCCCTTAATTTTTCCAAAGTACTTGGAGTGTCCATTTTATTCATTTTATAAACTTCTGGCCATTTAGAAAAATAAATATACAATTAATAAATAAACCTCATTTTTAAATGGCCCTACAAAATCTATCAAAGGCATATTTATTCCAGGATGTTATTTGAATACCTGTCTCTTCAAAAGAAATCAAGATATCAAGCTGAAATAAAAATTAAAAGATGGTATTTGTGATAAACTGAGCGTAAACTCTTCAAATCTCCCGAAATGTTCCACAGGGTGTTAAGAAATTGGACTACAAATACATTTTTTTTCACCCTGTATAAATAAGCTATCAACATTTTTGGAGAACTTTTCTGGAGTTTGTTTTAATACCAAAAAATGTATCTACAATTTGGCGTAGAAACAATTGAAATCGATGAAAAATTACGAAAGTTCTTGGACAACGAACTTCAGCAAAATTTTAGATGGCCGAGTTTTTTTGCCGGTGAGTGTATATCGAAACACGGATAAAAGTGAGGATTTCCGACAGGTTGACTGGGATCCTCATTTTTTGCGCTGTGTAATAAAATATAGGAAAATTAACATTAATTTATAACTTAATTTATAAACTGAACAATGGCAAGTAACGAGAACAAATACACAAAAAGAAAATGCGAAAGGGAGGAAGACGAAGATACCGAGGAAGAAGTAACTAAAAAAAGTAAAAACATGGATAGATAAACAGTTAAAAGTCATAAGAAAATTGAGGAAAATATGGAAATGCTGACTAAGATGATAAGACAAATGAGGGAGACGATGAAAACAATAACAACAGAGCTAACGGAGATGAGGAATGAACAAAAGTAATATAGAAAAGAGATTAATGAGTTAAGATTAGAAAATAAAAAATTATCGAACGAAAATATAAATTTGAAGAAAGGCTGGACATAATTGAAAATGAAAAAAGAAGAAATAATATTGTATTGCAAGGTTTAAGAATGGATAACGAAGACAGGATGGACCAAATAAATGGTGAAAAACTGCAAAGAATACCTCAACAGGCTGACAAGAGACAACAAAGTGACTCTAATATGGGTGCCGGCACATAAGGGGATTGCAGGTAATGAAATGGCGGACCAGTTAGCTAAAGAAGGCTCTAAAGGAGACTTCATAGGTCCGGAACCGTTTTGTGGAATCACAAAAGATTGCATAAGAGGGAAAATCGGGAACTGTCTAGGTAGGGAACACCAATTCAAATGGCACAAGGGCACCTTTCACTAAACAAGGTAGACAAGGAACTCTCAACCAGGCTACTGAAACTGGGTAAGAGACATTTGAAAACAGTTACCGACCTGGTCATTGGACACTGTGTACCCTGAGGAAACATCTTCACAAAATGGGCGAAGTTAGTGAGCCTATGTGCATAAAATGTGAACTTGATGATGAAACACCTACTCACATATTCTGCTTCTGCGAGAACTTACAAGAACTTAGACGGAAGCACTTTGGAGAGGAATTAATACAACCATTACAACTAGTGCAATCCTTCCTGTCAAACTAGTGGCCTTTATAGAAGACACGAAGTAGATAACATGGGAAATCGTACAAAGATTCAGTTCAAGTGCCTGGGCTGATGAGCACAACTCAAATATATGAATGAACGAATTTGTACAAATATTTCATCTTTAGGAATTATAATACTACCGTCATAACATTTAAATCTGACAGGTAGGTTTTAAAATACAATAAAAAAAATGTTTTTCAAACGGTTCTTCAGGCAGCACAGATAAAGCTCCACCAGAATCCAATTCCATAGACATTTGTTTATCATTGATAATAACATTCAATTTAACTAGATTAATATAATCTTTGTTATTAACATAAAACATGTCAATAAAATCTATATTTTCAGCCTCTACGCTACCCTCAGAAACCTCAATAAAATTTGTTTTAACCGGACAAACCTTAGCTAAATGGCCCACTTCTTTACATATTTTACAAGTGTATTGTTTATACTGACATCTAACATAATTATGATTACCTTTTCCACAACTTCTACAAGGTTTTGCAGTCACTGCTCCTCCTGAGAAATGCCTACCCTCCTTTACCTTTCTATTTCCTTGCCCATTTTCATCGGTATACCTTAATTTCTGGGTTTAATTTGACTTGGACTAGCTTGCAATCTATTTACTGAGATTGGAATTGGAACGTAAGAAGGCCGTAATGCAGCTTCTTTTTTAACGCTACTTCAAGCAATTCTTTAAATGTTCGTGTATGCGCTTCTTCACATACACGATCTAAAGGCGCGAATTCACTAAAAAAGCGAACACGGGCGAACATTCGTGTATGTTTGCTCGACATATTGATATCTCGTCCACACCAGAGCGAATATGTTCAAGGTCGGAGTTGATCCATCTACTTTGTGCGAGCAGTGCGAGCGCGGTAAATATGGCTGACCATGAAAAATTATTGTTGGCTAGTGCTGCTTTCGTTGTATTGACTTTATCGAAAAAGAAAAAAAAAGGAAGAAACGATTTTGGCAAGCAACTGTATTTAAAAACCGACATATTTATAGTGGAAGTAGTCAATTGTGAGATTTAACAGTAGAAAAGGATTACGGAAAGTTCCAGAATTTTTGCCAAATGTCTCTTCAAAACGTTGCTAGAACTGGTGGAACCAAAAATAATGAAAAATGATACAAACAACAGGAGAGCTATTCCTGCGGCAGAAAGACTTGCTGTAACCTTAAGATTTCTCGCAACGGGCGACTCATATAGCTCTCTCATGGATGTAAGTCAACCAACCCGAGGATAATAATTGATTTTAAAATGTAAATAACAATTTTCCACGTGGTGGCCTGGCAAAGTTGCATGCATCAAAGCGTAATCGTCGCAAGCGATCAAGTGCGAGCATTTTTCAAGATTAAAATCCCGTCCACACTGAATGATCACGAACAAGTATTTCCTTTGATGTACCGCCTTCCTCTCGATCTTTTTTGAACGCGAACAAGCAAACGTTCGCTCGCTCGCTAGCCCGTACTCACCAGAAGATTATTGATGCAGATAGCTCGCTTGCTCTTGTTCACTCGTGCTCGCATTTTTGGTGAAAACGCACCTTAACACAGGTCCTTTAAGTAACCCCCACACAAATCTGTCGTTCAGAAAGTCATTTAGCAAATTAGCAAACTTGCAGTCACTAGCTTTATTTTTTATACATACATACGATTGTCGGACTGACTCATGTTCACCTTGTTTAAGGTCATGAAATTCAATTCTTTCTTTGAATATTGTTACTCTCCTTGAGAACTGGCCTTTAAGAATATCACAGTTAAAGTACCGGCGTTAAAAGTACCGGCGCCTTTTTGACATCTTCGACATAATTTGCGGCAAAATACTGATCCAACCTTTCTTCCCACGTGTTCCAATCATCACCAATTTTGTATTCTGCAATAGACCCAATTGTACTCCGATAAACTGCAGGAGCAGCAGCTCCCTGTTGATCTTGCATTTTCAACTAATATTCAAAATACTTTTTACCTCGTCGCCATTGTAATATATTCAAATATAAATAACGGTTTAAATCACTAAAAATGGTATTTATTTAATACTTGTCAGGATCAGGAAAAGCGACAGACGTGACATTCACATATCTATCAGGTCAAATCCAGAAATAATAGTAGTTATAATAATTGAATTTGGTGAACAATGAAAAATGAAAGAGTGTTCAAATGCAATTTTTGATTTCTAGTGATGTTTTAATGTCGTTAAAGTAGGTATCCTAATTCCTAATTTTATCAGTGATCCATATGTAACTTCATTCCATATCGTATAAAGCATATATGCAGTGCTTTTATAAAACAATTATGACGTAGAGAGAACAAAAAAAAAGTGTTGAAATATAACACGCAATTATAACTAAGACTCACAACAATCAATTGAGACCGCAACTTCAATATATTTCACTATTTTGAATGAGACTAACTGTTTCTAATTAATTTCACTATTTAATGAAAAAATTAATTAAAATTCTAAAAAAATTACTGATAATTATCTTATTATTTTATGTGATGCCTACTTGATGCTTGATATTTTGGCTAGACAGCATTTAAATCTGATTTTCAATAAAGGCACTACTTCCTCCCAACATCAAAGCCACCTCGTAAAGAAACATTTATGCCTTACCGCTCAACTTTGAAATAGCCGTCGTCGCTTTACATTACATCTAATTCTTCCTTCAAATTCATAAATAACGTGTACGAAATCTGGAATCTGTGACTTCATTAGTTTGCAAATTACGACCTTATAAACAAATTCATTGATTCTTGCCCTGTACGACGTTGCGCATCAAGCGTAATTATGCTGTTTGTTTTGTTAAGTTAAGTTAAGTTTTGTTAAGTAAGTCATGTGTCGTTATTATTTTTCAGAAATATGCAATTCCGCAACGGTGTGATTATTTAAAACGACCTTAGTTGTAAAATGCAATATACCGCATAAGTCCAACAAATTCAAGTAACAATGCAACGAATAATAAAATGAGTACAGCTTTACACTCGACCCGAAATTAAGAATAAAATTGCTCCTGGTAAATAAAAACAACTGTCACAGGACGACCATTCATGAGTATTTCTCTTTTATTCCTTCGAATAAACCTTTAAACTAAGAAAATCCTTTTTGTAAAAGAAAACAAGCGTCGAAACTACGGAAATAGGTGAATGCTTCAAGAGATAGCATCACGTTGACCCGAAAGTTTAAGTTTATTAGAAGCTCTAAACTTTTTAGATGATACATTTTATTGAACATTGATCAAAGATTGCTTAAATTGTATGAGTAGCAGTCACAGTAAACAAACTTGAGAAAGAATTTAGAGAAACGGGTTATGTAAAGGTAGTAGAAAGCAATATCTAAAAACAAGAAAATAGATGTTTTGCTAGCATTTGGAGATAATATAGTAGCGTTAGACAATGAGGTTGGTCATCAAATTGTTCTTAGAACGCTAAAAAATGAGAAGTGGCATCCTTATAAAGTTAATTTAGTGCAAGAACTAATGGAAGAAGATACTTTCCGGTATTGTGCTCCACACTGAATGCGGAGTACCGTACTCAATACCCTGAGAAAGTGGATGCTCGAGCGGGAATAATAGATGATAGGATTATTGGAACATTCTCTTTCGAAGAAACCTTAACAGGTCTTATTAACATTTAGAATTTCTGCAGAACTTTTTGCTTCCCCAATCAAACCGGTTGTTTCCAAACAGAAATGGCTGCAGAAAGATAGTGTGCCACTGCACTATGCTGACTTGGTGAAAACTACTTGGACAACGTCTTCCCAAATCGGTGAATAGGTCAAAGAGGAGATCCCTTGATTTAACTCCTCTCGATTTCTTTTCATGGGGATACTTGATAAGTGAAGTGTAAAAGTGGGTAAGTAGACCACAAACTATTAGTGAAATCAAAGAACGGATACGTATTGAGATTGAAAAAATCACTCCGGAAGAGTTCGCTGCTCGTCATTCGCATTGTATTATAGCTGATGGTAAACAATTCGAGCACTTGCTCTATATTTGGTTGTACTTACCTAATTGCAAAATTGAAAATTTAATAAATAATTTTTTAAATAACATACAAAAATTAATTACTTAGATACATTGATATGGTTGAACAGATATTTGCAAGACCCTCTATTCTATTTGAAAGTTTTATTGATGACGTTATCACGCTCACATAGATGACATCAAAAGTAAAAATGTGATCTGACGAAGTGCCCATTTAAAAATAAAAATCGACGGCTTACGAAATAATAAAATTATTATTATTATTATTTGGACCATATAGTGTATATTTTAGAACACTTTGTCCTTTGTTATTTGGCATTTGATATTCTTAAATCTACTGAATTAAACACAATGCCATATGAGCCTCAAAACGTTTTAGAGAGAGGGAGAGAGAGAGAGAGAGAGAGAGAGAGAGAGAGAGAGAGAGAGAGAGAGAGAGAGAGAGAGAGAGAGAGAGAGAGAGAGAGAGAGAGAGAGAGAGAGAGAGAGGGGAGAGATATAGAGAGATAAAGAGATAAAGAGATAAAGAGATAAAGAGATAAAGAGATAAAGAGATAAAGAGATAAAGAGATAAAGAGATAAAGAGATAAAGAGATAAAGAGATAAAGAGATAAAGAGATAAAGAGATAAAGAGATAAAGAGATAAAGAGATAAAGAGATAAAGAGATAAAGAGATAAAGAGATAAAGAGATAAAGAGATAAAGAGATAAAGAGATAAAGAGATAAAGAGATAAAGAGATAAAGAGATAAAGAGATAAAGAGATAAAGAGATAAAGAGATAAAGAGATAAAGAGATAAAGAGATAAAGAGATAAAGAGATAAAGAGATAAAGAGATAAAGAGATAAAGAGATAAAGAGATAAAGAGATAAAGAGATAAAGAGATAAAGAGATAAAGAGATAAAGAGATAAAGAGATAAAGAGATAAAGAGATAAAGAGATAAAGAGATAAAGAGATAAAGAGATAAAGAGATAAAGAGATAAAGAGATAAAGAGATAAAGAGATAAAGAGATAAAGAGATAAAGAGATAAAGAGATAAAGAGATAAAGAGATAAAGAGATAAAGAGATAAAGAGATAAAGAGATAAAGAGATAAAGAGATAAAGAGATAAAGAGATAAAGAGATAAAGAGATAAAGAGATAAAGAGATAAAGAGATAAAGAGATAAAGAGATAAAGAGATAAAGAGATAAAGAGATAAAGAGATAAAGAGATAAAGAGATAAAGAGATAAAGAGATAAAGAGATAAAGAGATAAAGAGATAAAGAGATAAAGAGATAAAGAGATAAAGAGATAAAGAGATAAAGAGATAAAGAGATAAAGAGATAAAGAGATAAAGAGATAAAGAGATAAAGAGATAAAGAGATAAAGAGATAAAGAGATAAAGAGATAAAGAGATAAAGAGATAAAGAGATAAAGAGATAAAGAGATAAAGAGATAAAGAGATAAAGAGATAAAGAGATAAAGAGATAAAGAGATAAAGAGATAAAGAGATAAAGAGATAAAGAGATAAAGAGATAAAGAGATAAAGAGATAAAGAGATAAAGAGATAAAGAGATAAAGAGATAAAGAGATAAAGAGATAAAGAGATAAAGAGATAAAGAGATAAAGAGATAAAGAGATAAAGAGATAAAGAGATAAAGAGATAAAGAGATAAAGAGATAAAGAGATAAAGAGATAAAGAGATAAAGAGATAAAGAGATAAAGAGATAAAGAGATAAAGAGATAAAGAGATAAAGAGATAAAGAGATAAAGAGATAAAGAGATAAAGAGAGAGATAAAGAGTAGAGATATAATGGAGAGATAGAGGGATAGAGAGATAGGGAGACAGAGAAATAGAGAGATAGTGAAACGGTCTGCGTACGGTCCTGCTTTTAGCTTTTAGTTATGGTTTAAAGAGTCTAAAGAATTATGACCTTCCGGGTAAAGGGTTATTTGTTTTTTTATAGTGATGTAGGGTGTTATCACCGTTAATTTTATGTGGAAGGAGTTAAGCACTTGTTTTAGCATTATGTCGTTGATATATGCTTTGTGGGATCAGTTCGGAGGAAGGTGTGGCAGAAAAGTTGTACGAGTACAGCTTAGTATACCACTTAACCATTACTCTGGACCCAGATATGGGTTAGGTGATGGCTTTAGAAGAACGGTATTCCATGGTTTTGGTTTGTAACTCCACATAAATACATCGCTATAAATTCAACTCATTGCTTTGGATCGGTAACTGTTTCAATGTTATGAAACATTTGCAGGTACCATTTTTTGTAGTGCAATATATTATTATACGTTGGGTTTTCACCCACCTTAGTACGAAAATAACTTCTAATAGAGAGCCGTGTACATTTATTGATAAAGTATTCCTAACATGTAATTATCAATGTGAGGTGATAACGTTTTAATTCCTTTGAAATCTAGATTTCACATTTGTATTGTGTATTTTCGGAACTGTTAACCTATAGGTGACATAATGACAACTTCGGAGATAGATGTTTATCAACAACAATCACGGGTGGAATATAACTGTTCCTACGCATTACCTACTTTTTACTTAGACGATGACCGAAATAGCGTAAACTACACTTGTCGGAAGGAACATGTCGTTTTGGTGTTCTTGAGACTTTGGTATGGTAGATCGTATTTCTTCATGTACCCACGATAGCCCTCCTGAGAGTGCATGGGGTGAAATCTACACAAAACTTCACGACCTTGTTATTTCAGGTGTAATGAACGTCGTTAACTGTTTATTGTTCTATGTTTACGCGTCAAACTGTGGATTGTTGACTAACTTGTGGAGTCACTGGATTTCGACATTAGGGATGATTATTACTTTTATTGAGGGGGGCGTTTTTCTGATTCATTTAGGATTTTGTAATTTCGAGTAATTTGGGTAATCTTGTTCAGGGTGGTATAAATAATGTTTGTATATTTTAGTCACGTGTTGGCTGTAGGATGTGTTGGGTAGAGGATGGCGATCAAATGATTGACATTTGATGGGTTGTTGGCTTCCGGTGTGAAGGGAGTGTAGCGTCACTTTCCGATGAAGTCAAGTTGAAGGAAGATGGCGAAGTAGAAAATCTTCAAAAATGTGTGGTATGTGTTGACCATCCGATGTTTCGGGCTTTTATTTTTATTTTGCCGATTTGGTGGAGTGTTGGAGAAGAGTAAATTTTCTGAAGCAGGGAATTACTGGAATTTTGTGGTGAACCACACTCTACCCTCGTTGTGGATTTGAACCTTTTTCGGGAATTTATGGATTTTAACCTTTTTGAGAATTTATGGATTTTCACCTTTGTGGGAATTTATGGATTTAATCTCTAGGAAGGAGATATTTACGTTGGAGAAACCACCGAACCTGTATTAGTCAGGACTTTGATTTTTTTGGTCGAAACCCTTCGCGCAATTACTGGTTTAGTTGTTTCGAATATTGGACCAAGAAGTAAATAAATAAATAAATAAATACAATTTTCATTACTACAAGTACTACAAGTACCGGTTTGGTTGGTTCGAGTGGTTGTTCGGAAGGTAGTCCAAGTATGGGGTACGTGATTTAGAAGTGTCAGACATTGGACGGAACAGGAACCAGGAACGACAGTTTTGTTGAGGTCATACCGTATTGGACAGCGTGAACTCAGAAGTTTCATTAATGATTTTTTTTTATGTAAATTTAAATTGAGTTGTTCAGTATATGTCACGGGGTAATATGAGGGTAATACACTTTTACCTTAATCGGTAAGTCGCCTTGGTACCAAGCCGTCAAACGATTAACGGCCATATATATCACAGGTATATTATGATTATATTTTTTGTTTTGTTCGGGTTTGTAAGCACATACACATGAGTTTTGAATCAGACCATTCAATAATTAACTTTTGTTTATAAATTGTAATTTACTTACATACATTTTGGAATTGGCATAGTCCATTCAATATTTCATTTTTGATTATAAATATTGTAACTTACTTACATAAATTTTGGAATTGCCATAGTCCTTTCATTAATTCATTTTTGTTTATAAATATTGTAACTTACTTACATAAATTTAGGAATTGGCATAGTCCATTCAATATTCTATTTTACCTATGTTATTGTTAGCTACTTATATAACAATTTTATTTTACAGTCCAGTCAAGACTTCACTTTGCCTATGGTCATTGTACTTTACTTACGTAATTTATACATATTTTTTCCTTGGGTGAGCCAAGGTTGTCATTTTAGATTGGTTACGACTATATTTTTGGTGGTTAGTTTGGATAATTGTCTTCTTTATTCCTATCACTTTGCTAGGTTTGGGATAGGAAGAGTACTTTTGTTGAGTAGAGACCTAGCTGGCGTCCATATTTATCAGATTCCGGAATTGTGTAGTTTGACTCACACCCACTCATTGTCTGAGTTAGTTGAAGGCCTGAAAGGTTGTCACCGGAACAACCGGACTTACCTGTAACTCATAGGTGATTTTGTTTAGTGACCAATTTGGGTGGTTACAATAGAGAGATAGAGAAAGGCAATAGGACGATGGTTACTAGTTATATTTAAATTATAAAAACTACGATTAATATCGAAACACCAGCACCGGCGCAAATATATACAAGTTATCCGAGTTCAATAATTATCGATTTGTACGACAAACAAACAAAAATGTAACTAACATCAACATTCATTAAAGCCTTATTGATTGAACATATACAAGGATTAGTGTTGTCCGAAAATGAAAAAAAAATCGCAAACGGTAATCGTCAACATACATTGCCTAAAATCATCGGGTTTTGCAGTTTCGAAACGTTTCACTGATAGGTATTTATATTAACAGTTTGATTTTTTAGTTTTTATTCATTGACTGATAGAATCTACAATGGCACAATAATCCTTAATTGAATAATCCTTGATTGTAACTTGTCAAAAAATATTAACTCTAGTTACAATAAAAAACTATAAACTGATATCATCTCTATTGCAGATAATTATAGAAATATTGTTATCAATGGGATGTACAATGTCTTCCAAATTCGAGACGTATTATTGGGATCTCGAAAACGGTAAGAGATAGAGAAACGGTTGAATTGTGACAAAGTTGCGCATTCAAGGGAACAACTATACGCGATCAAATTTCGAATATTTTCTTTTAGACTAGGCATATTAGGATTTCCAGTGGAAAGTTTTGCTATTGTCTTGATTTTCTCATCCTTTAAGTTTTTTGGGTCGCTGAACACGAACTTGCAGTGGCGGCTCCTCCATTAGGTCATTGGGTCAATGACCTCCCAATAAAAAATAATTTAAAAAAATAATTAAATAAGCATTTAAAAAAATATAAAATATACCTACCTACTATACATAAAAATTTACCTAAAACGTTATAAGACCCCCGTGTAAACGTTTTTCAAGACCCCCGTGTAAACGGATTCCGCGAAGTACTCGGCGAAAACCAAAATTGAAAAGCGGGCTGGGGCCCACGGATGACCTCAAAGCGTTATATGGGAACGGAATATTCCGAGCGCTGACGATCTTCGCGGCGTGAGAGAAACACGCCCGAAGGTTACATGTGTTGGGTCAAAAGCCCGGTTTGATATTGACTATGAATCGACTTACGTCGGCTGATTATTACACGCTTAGAAAAGAGATGAGTAGAGGGGTTGGCAGGCCGCGCTGTATTTTGATTTAAAGGAGACCAGTGGGAGAGTATTTGAAGCGAGAGTTTTGACGTAATAAGTTGTTAATTTTATTTTGATTTTTGATTAGTTCTTTAAGGGTGTTTTTACACTTGTGTTTTGATTATTTGGTGTTATTTTATTCTACGCCTTTTATCATGTCTGTGGTGCAAATGGTTCAAAATTTGAGAACTAAAAGTGAACTAAATTCTGAAAAACTATTAAAACTAAAAGAAAGTGGTCGTCCTCTTCCAGAAGGACTAGCAAGGAGAAGAACAAAGAAGTTCATCGCAATTTTCGCAGGTCTATGTGTATGATTTGTCTGATTTGATTTGCGGATGTGAAGTAAGTGATGCATTTTACTGTTTCGTTTGTCTGCTTTTTTCTAATAATTCTTTATGGTGTAAAAACGGTGTCCAAGACTTAAGACATTTAAAAGAGAAAATAAAAAAAACATAGTTTATCGGCATGACAACTGTAGAAAGTGAACGATGTTTTTCTACATTAAAGAGGATCAAGACATTTTTGCGTAATACTATGGGACAGGAGAGATTGTCGGCGTTAGCTATGTTAAGCATGGAAAAGAAATTTGTAAATAGTAATAATAATTTTAATGAAAGGGTTATTGATCACTTTGCAAATACAAAAGATCGAAGGCTTAACTTGAATTTTAAAAATATTCAGAGTAATTATGATTTAATTTAAGTTTGTCATATTTAATATGAATAGAAATTAATAAAATATGGTTATTTTTCAAGAGAGCATTATTTTTATATAAAACAAGCGTGGGCCAAAAAAATTTTTTGCTTCTGGGGCTTTGGAAAGGAACTCCACAAATTTTGCTTTTTTAACGATTTTAACGACTTCAGGACAGTAATTGGGAGTGGATTTTCGAAAAATTTCCGGCTAAGGCGGATAGGCCTCCGGAGGGCTGGTCAGTGTCGTTCCGTATTTTAAGATTTTGGTCACATCACCTATGAACCCCCTATCAAATTAACCACGAGCCGCCACTGCGAACTTGAAGAAAAATTTTGCGTGGAACTTTGTTTTTCGGGCACTTTTTTACAAAATTTGTGCACTTTTTTTAATTTTTGACCTATATCTAAAAAAAAAAGACTTTTTTTGACAAACCTATTCAAAAAAAGTAGACAAAACTTTCTACATTTCTCATATGTAACGTTTTTCTGTAAGACTGACCGTTTTGCCGCTAGAGCGCGCCCAAAAGGGGCCATATTTCCATATCTAGTGAAATTCACCGTTCACTCGGAAAACGCCCTTGCTGTGATACTTAACTGTTGTGACAATTTATTACTTTTATAACAGTACGTTTCTCATAAATAACGTTTTTCTTTGGAAGATTGACCCAATGATTCTCAACCACCGTACCGCGGTATTTTTGTGTGCCCCGAAATTCTTAAATTTTTTACTTGTAATTACTCAAAACTTATTATCTTAAACTATTTTACACAGTGAATTATAAGTAGGTAAACAACTTTTAATCTTATCTTTTTTTATGCCGCCAAATTTTGAGATCGTTAGCTTGTTCATTCACACACTACAATTATGTGAGTCTCATCTTTTGGGAAAGAAATTTTACATACCTTCGTCCTCTTTCTCCACACTTTCTTCGATGGTTTCAACAACCGCCGAGAAGGTGAAGGTGAAGCCCAGTTCTTCCTGAACTTAGACGTGTAATGGTCCGTCCTCAAGAGTATTTGTGACATCTGTCTAATTGTAACGTTATTGCACAACCCTTCACAGTTGACGCATAGATTGGTGCATTCGATACCTGCTTTCTTGCAGCTACATGCTTTTGCACAGGTCTTGACGCATCTGCATGATTCCAGACGCAGCATTTAGAGAGTAGCAGGGGTTTGTAGAGAGGTGATCGGTTTCAGGCCATTTGTAGCTCATTTCCAGCCCCAATCTTCTGCATTTTTCTCAAACACCAGCCATTGCTGCACCAGATGCTACACCCTGAGACTGTGTTGTGTAGTTGCAGCTAGCTGCTGCTGGTAGTAATGCAGCTATTTTTGATGAGGTCTTGAAAGCTGCCTTCTTATAATTAATATACCTTAGGTTTATCGACGGTTCACTTCTTCCTATGTACCCGTACACATTGACCAGGAATCTATTCCCTGCTACTGCAATTATGTCTGGAGCTGCTTTGTGGGTTTTGAACACACTTACAAGATCGGCAAGGCGGTGATTTTTGGTGAGAGTTTTCACAAACTTCAATTTAATGAATGGTTACAAAGTTACGTATTACAGCAAGGGCCATTTCCGCGTAAACTGTGAATTTCATTAAATATGGAAATATGTGTGGTGTTATTAACTATTGTGTTGTATTTTTAACGTTACCACAATTGTACAATGTAGTCATAAATCTTTCGAAATGCAAAATTTTATATATATGTACTTATATTTAATTATATCTCTTGTATCGCTAGCACTAGGGGAGGAGTGTGTGGGGATATTATATACCCATCTCTTTTTGTGAAGCTCTCTCTTCATGTTCAGTGCGGGAAGTAGAGAGTCGAGAAGAGAATGACAACTGATACACATATGTAGTTCACAGATTTTATATTTTTGTAGTAAGGAAATAAATAGTTAATTAACTCAGCCATTGTTTCTGTGATTAAATCGGAGTGACGATTTCCTGGACCCTATATATGGCCCTTTTTGGGCGCACTCTAGCGGCAAAACGTTTAGTCTTACAAAAAAACGTTACCTATAAGAAATGCAGGAAATTTTGTCTACTTAATTTTTTATTGGATGGGTTTGTCGAAAAAACGCTTCCTTGTTGAGATAAAGGTAGAAAACTGAAAAAAATGCCCAGCGACCCAAAAAAACATAAAGGGTGAGAAAATCAAAACTATAGCAATACTTATATTCACCAAACTCGTTTTCCTATTGTATGCAAAGTAAGATGACCCTAATTTAGGACCGATTCGGGGCGAGTTCGACTTAAATAACTGAAGTACTGGATTTTTAAAAACTATCATTCACAGTCCTTTGAGCTGTCCATTCTCTTTTATGTGTCCTGTCATTGCAAATTTATATTTTATCACTCTCTCAGACATCAATATACTTTTCAATTCACACCACTTTCTCTGCATTCCTAGAAAAATTGTTTTTTTCATGTCATTAATTCACATTTCAAATGTTAAATTTTCCGCTAGTAAATACAGCACCGGAAAAAGAAGTGCTATCGATCACGAGCGACATCTAATTCAAGCTTACACGAAAAATAAAATAAATCAGACTTCTACTTCTACAGACTATTTCATATTCTTCTCAGTGTGCGGTTACATACATTAAGTTGTTTCTTTACAGATCCGTAACAAAAAAATAGATCAATTTATTCCAATTATCACTTTTTTGTCACATTATTAGAACACACCGCCATTTGACTTCGCCTAGTAAAATTTGTCGTAGAAAAAAATAGTGTAGAAATCTAGTTTATATTTAATTGAATTTACTGTTTGGACCCTTACTTTGTGGAATCTACTCATATTACTTTTTTAAATGAAACTAAGATATTTGTCAATATCTTAGATTTTTAATAATTTTTTCATTAAATAGTGGAATTAATTAGAAACACTTAGTTTCATTTAAAAAAGTAATTATATTTAATTAATATCATATTTCATTTCCACATCACACCGGCAATTTTTTTTTGCTACCCTCCAAAATTTCCTAGTTCAACTCGACCTATTCCCAAAGCAACTCACTTGATACGAGAAAAAGGTGTTGGCATGGCAGTAATGTGGGGCCGTGTAGTAATGGGGGAGGCAGTAATGGGGCGGCAGTAATGCGGGCGGCATCAAGGCGGCTAACATTGCTCTCCGCACGGAAGCCTGTTTGTATTTTTATGCATCATTTAACCGGTGCATATACACACAGAACTGGAAGCCCTTTGAAGAGGTTTTTACACTTATTTATAGGTCAATTTCTGCTTACACGCTAAACGGACTTTGTGTATGTGTTGATTTTGTTTCAGGAAAAGCGGCTTTTCATGTACACAGTGAAATATGGTCTTAAAATAAACTGAACAAACCAAAAATAGAACATATTTCAGATAATATATCACATATATTTCTTTCTTTTGGACGACTTTCACCTGATTTACACTCAGCTGTTGATGTTTTTGATTCAGTTGTGTCATAGTAAATACATGTTTAATCCATTGAATTATACTATTTCAAATAATTTCTTTTAAACCCTTTTCCATGCCTCTCTAGACCAAAAAAGTTAAAGTGAACTCTGGTCACAAGCTGGAAGCTGGCCTTGTTCGAGTTCAAACTATAATGAACTCTTGAACCTATGTACAAGGTTTCTCATTATATTTTGACCCCCACTTATTTTTTATTATATATGTTATAAGGACTGACAGCTTATAATAAATTAATAATTGTTTCATTTTGAAATGTCAGTTGCATAGCCACCTATGGTTACCCTTTTGTAGTACCATACGCCATTATTGAACAAAACTAATGCTACACAATGTTATATATTTGTAATCAGGAAATGCAGGGCTACTTAACTATAAAAAAATACAGGGTGTTCCATTTAAAATATTAAAGATGCATTTTATTGGGCACTCCCTTTATACAAAATTCAGTCTGTTGCTACATTTTTGGTCGGTATAGATAAAATAATACAACTTTTATTTGAAACTTTTTTTGATATTCCCAAAATTAATGAAAATAAGTGGGGGTCAAAATATAATGAGAAACCCTGTACATCGTATTATGCTTAAGACATATATCCATTTTTCCATCGATGCCTTGGCGGTTCAGCTACAATTTTATTCATGTAGAAATTTAGCCCATTGCTTTCTATCTCTTGCCATTGTTTTTGCTTCTCTCCATGTTTTTCCTTTTTCTTGCAGTATGCTTACCATAACTCCATCCCATGTTTGTTTTGGTCTTCCCTTTTTTCTTCTTTTTTGTATTTTTGATTGCCATACTTTTTTAACTGGTCTTGTGTCGTTCATTCTGTGTAAATGTCCCCACCAGCTCAATTGTCTCTTTTCAATAAATTTAAGTGTTGATTCTATGTGAAGGTCTTCTCTTATTTTCGTATTTCTTAATTTATTTTTCTTTGTGACTCCTTTAACTCGTCTAAGATACTTCATCTCAACTGCTTGTATTTTATTTTTTTGTCTTATTGTTAATACCCAAGTTTCACACCCGAATGTTAATATTGGACGGTAGATTGTTTTAATTTAAATACATTTATCTTTGTTTTTTATCTTTGGAAATTTCTTTTTTATTTATAAATGTCGAATTCATAGTGTGGTAGAGTTTCATCGTTTTTTGTACCTACTCTATTGTCAATTTCAACTTCCTGCGTTCCATTTTCTTCTATTTCTACTCCCAAGTATTTATATCTTCTCACTTGTTCAATTTTTATTCCGCCTAATTGTATGTTTAACTGTTTTTGTTTCTGCCCTTTCACCATAACTTTGATTTTACTTTGATTGGCCGTCATTCCAAATTTTTTAGATATGCGTGTTCCAGATTTCTATATTATTTTGTAGATCCGTTTCTTTTTCTGTCATAATTATTTATTAAATCATATGCACAAGCTGCTTCTGATATATCCACTCTTATTAAATGTCTAAGTCCCACGTGTAGTTTTTCCATTTTGGTTGACGATTTTTTAATTATTTCATCAATGAAAATTCTAAATAATAATAGACTTAGTGCCCCTCCTTGCCTTAATCCTTCTTGTGCTGAAAATAGTTCTGATGTTCTATTTTTGTATATTTCACAATTTCTGTTATTTTTGTAGATGTTTTTAACGATGTCTATTATTTTGTAGTTGACCTTGACTTTGACTTCATCAAAAGCTTTTTCCATATATATAAATCCTACAGTTGAACAAATTGACCTTTACCCTGACGTCAATAACAATGAACAGTAGTAAACACAAACTTTTTGTATGCCTCATCTTTTTCTCCTGACAAGATAAACAAACAGTGAAAATACAACGCACACGACAAAGTAACAGTAGCCATTTTTGACTCATTGATTCATTTCGCGAGGTTTGTAGGTATGACGTCAGGGTAAAGGTCAATTTGTTCTACTGTATATATATATATACCTCTTTTTCTTGTTGTGAGAACTTATTGATTATCTGTTTCACCGTAGATATGTGGTCTTGGATGCTTCGAACTCTTCTAAATCCACTTTGTGATTATTCAAGAGTATTTTCTATCAGTGGTCTTAACTTACTGTCTATAAGTTTCTCGTAGACTTTCATAGCTGTACTAAGTAGATTTATTCCTCGATAGTTATTACAGTCATGTCTATCTCATTTTTTATAAATTGGAAATATTAAAGCTGTTTTCCAATCTTCCGGAATCTGTTCTTCACTCCACGCAGTGTTGTATATTTTCAATAGTATTTTTGTTCCTGTTTCTCCTAGATTCTTGAACATCTCTGCTGTTAATTTATCAATTCCTGAAGATTTTCCTGTTTCTAATTCACCTATTATATCCTGTACTTAATTATTTTATAGTTACAAGGTCTTCATTTTCAATTATTGCATCCTTTTTTTTGTTTTGAACTTTTTTGTCTGATCCTAATAATTCCTCAAAATACTCTTCCCATCTACCAATTACTTCGCTTTCATTTCTCAGCATATCTCCTTTTTTATTTTTCATTCAGGTTATTTCTTGTGTTTTTTCCATTTGATTTACTATTGCTTTCCATTTTTTCGACAAATTCTCTCCACTGGCTTCCTTTAGCTACAAGCTGCTACCATCTCTTTTACATTCTTCCTATTCTCTTCGTACATTTCCGTTGTTTTGTTCCTTATATACATTTTCCACGCTTTTTTTTTGATTTTACTTTTATTTTTATTTCGTTCGTCCACCAAGCTAATCGTTTTTTCTTATTAGTTTTCTTGCTACAACCATATATTTCTTTAGCGGTCTCCGAAACGGTTTTCTTAAAATAATCCCACATTTCTTCAAAATTGCCATTTAGCTGCAATTTGGCGGGAAGTATTATGAGGATTATCTTCAGCACTTAATACAACATCAAGGACGTCCAGCATTTCGAATATTTCTCAAAATTTTTTTCTCAATTTTACTGATTGTTGATCGGCTGATAGGTCTGTCTGGGTACTTTGCATTAAAAAAATCGTTTTATCTCCACATCCCATAAATATTGAAATTTCGATGCGTTGGGTTTCATTATTTAAAGTAATCATAATTTACTTCTAAAACTTTTTTACTTGAAATCTGGTGTATCCGCCAAAACGTCAACTGATATTTTAATTGACATTAGGGAGACATTAGGCAACTTGATTTTTGGCGATTAATTGCTGTTGTGTATTTCTTTAGCTTTGTCCTAAAATCACCCTAAGTCACCTAAAATATTGAACTACAACAGCTTATTGTTAATAATTTTTAACAGTATCAGCAAATTCTCAAACTGAAAAATAAAAAAAAATTTTGTTCACTCCGTAGAAATAATAATTGACCAACTATGCCATTACTGAATACAGTATTAAAAGACCTTTCAAATGAGGTATTACAAGACACTTACACTTCCTTTAGTCTTCGTTCACTTTCACTTCCGACCTACCAAGAAAAGACATCGAAGGTGCTTTTGATAACACATCGATGTCATCAATTATCAGGTCCCTTAAAAAAAGATGGATTAACAGTACCACATGCAAATGGATAGGATCCATGCTCGAGCATAGGAGAATAACAGCACATATGCATGATAAAACATACACCGTGTGGACAACTAAAGGATGTCCTCAAGGTGGAGTACTTTCACCACTTTTGTGGAACCTAGTTGTGGATGACTTGATCTGTAGGTTGAATAATCAAGGCATATGGACGCAGGACTTTGCGGACGACATAGTGATTGTCACCAATGGGAAATTCCCGGATGTGGTTATGAATGTCCTACAGGAAGCACTGCGATTTGTGGAGGAATGGTGCCATACAGAGGACCTTTCAGTTAATCCAAAAAAAACCAAACTAGTTGCTTTTACGAATAGAAGAGTTCTCCCGCAGGGTAGAGTACTGTTGTTTGGAGAAGAAGTAGAAATATCCAAAGAAGTCAAATATCTAGGAGTGACCCTTGATTCCAAACTGAATTGGAAGGCACACCTGGAAAAAATTACTACCAGGGCGACTAGGCTTTTCTGGCAATGCAGGAGAGTTATGGGCAAAATCTGGGGAATACGACCTGAGGTGGTTCACTGGCTCTACATAACTGTGATAAGGCCAACGATCACCTATGGAACAATAGTCTGGTGGAGGGGGACAAAAGTGTCCTTTGCAGTTAATATATTAACTGCAATCCAAAGACAAGCTCTTCTTGGTATTACCGAGGCAATGAACAGCACGGGGACGGCATCAATGGAAGCCCTTATTGGACTTTCTCCTCTAGAACTTTTTATAAGGGCGGAGGCAATGATGACAATTCTTAGGTTGAAATCGGGAGACCTTAGGTTCCCGAACAATGTTCGAGAAGGACACACTGATACAACTGGGACATTACTAGACGAACCCATATTTCACATGAGTTCAGATAGCATGACACCAGAGAATATATTCACTGAGCGAGTGAATATCAACATCCCATCTAAAGAACAGGTGATGCACTCAGGTAATTCTGGATAAATCACCTGGTTCACCGATTGCTCCAAAACAAACCATGGTACTGGGGCTGGTATAAAAGGACCTAGAAAGAAAATATTCTTTAGCATTGGTTGCCATACGACTGTGTTTCATGCAGAGACGATTGCCGCTATAGCCTGTGTTGATGAAAACATCAGAAGAGGATATACCGGACAAAAAATTCACTGACAGCCATGCTCTGCTTGAGGCTATCAGTAATCCAACAACTAGGTCTAGACTGGTGAAAAACTGCAAAGAATCCCTCAACAGGCTGGCAAGAGACAACAAAGTGACTCTAATATGTGAGCCGGCACAAGAAGGGATTGCAGGTAATGAAATGGCGGACCAGTTAGCCAAAGAAGTCTCTAAAGGAGACTTCATAGGTCCGGAACCGTTTTGTGGAATCACAAAAGATTGCATAAGAGGGGAAATCGGGAACTGGCTAGATAGGGAACTCCAATTCAAATGGAGGGTGACACAAGGGCACCTTCATACAAAGAGTTTACTGATCAAGATAGACAAAGAACTCTCAACCAGGCTACTGAAACTGGGTAAGAGACGTTTGAAGACAGTTACCGACCTGGTGACTGGACACTGCACCTTGAGGAAACATCTGTACAAAATGGGCAAAGTTAGTGAACCTATGTGCAGAAAATGTGAACTTGATGATGAAACACCTACTAGCATAGTCTGCTTCTGCGAGAACTTACAAGATCTTAGACGGAAGCACTTTGGAGAGGAATTAATACAACCATCAAAACTACTGAAAATCCCTCCAGTCAAACTAGTGGCCTTTATAGAAGCTTCTGGAATGGAAGTAGATAACATGGGAAATGGTACAAAGATTCAGTTCAAGTTCCTGTGCTGATGAGCACAACCCAAGTAAATGAATGAATGAATGAATGAATACCAAGAAAAGTACCACGTATACTCATTCAAATAAGGTGGAGCCCAAACTACCTGTATCTATCGCTCTATTCATTCTACAAGAGCTACAAACAGCAACCTAATTAAGGCAAAAAGTCAGCCCTAGAATATATTTGGCGTTGCCCGTAGTGAACAAGTTACCAAGTTCAAGTTACCGTTGCCGATCCTTTCATTACATCATTGTCTCATAAAGATGCAAGTAATCATTTTTATCTAGTTTGAACAGTTCCAAACAACACTATAAAAAGTCGACACGTTGTTGTTTTTGTTCTAGTGTGAACAAATGCTGCATTCACTTCGAAAGCAGCTCCCTCATACTCTAAATTGTGTGTACAACATCTGATATCGTGTCTACTATCATAAGCGACTTCTCTTTACGATACCTTTTTCTGTTCCGAGCCTCTGTCGATTCTATCAGATCGTTGATTTCCCTGATGTAGTCTCCATATCTCTAATCAAGCCTCTGTTTGGCTCCAGCAGTATTTACTGAGGTGAATAAAACCTCAGTAACCTTTAAACCTTCCCGTTAAAAGAAACCCACTGCGGTATTTCCAACAAATATTCTAAAAACTACGAGGTTTCAGAAAGATTCATTGTAGATACATTAACCAAACTTAATGTGGCTATTTTTTCTTTTTGGCGTGAAGCTTCTACGTAAAAAACGCATCTGAAGCTATTAGGAAGTTAATGTGGATACCTACGTTAATTCAATGAGACTGGTAAACGATAATCGACCGTAATGAGGATATTTCCCTTGAGGGAGTTGAAAAATGGAAGTGCCTTAGTCATTTATCCACCTAAAGTGGAAGATGTATGATTGTAATTTGTACAGGTGCTGTAGAATAACTGGAAATGGAGAAAGTGTGATTATAGCTGAATTAACTTATGATAATAAATAAATAAAAGATTACAAAACGAAAAAAAACGAGCTTTTATAACAAAGAATAAAAAGTGGAAAAACTGGAAAGTCAACTAACTCGATAAAATAATTTACAAAGAGTTGAAACAATAGTAAAGTGATGAACGAAACAAAAATTCTCTTATAAAAAAAATCGTGTGATGATTTGTTCTACAGGGAGGATGAAACATGCTCTCGGCGTTGGGCGTTAATGAATAAAAAAATGAAAATTAAATTGCGAAGGCTGTTGCCTAACTGATACTACAATTTGGAGATAATAAAGCCAGTTCTCAGGGCTTTGTTACCTGTGGTAATTAGATATAAAAATCTGACTCGTATTAATAAAATATCAAGGGGCGCCAATGATTTTATTTCTAAAAAAAATTAGGAAAAATTCAAATCGATAATCATGTTTAACTATTTTACAATTTACTTTCCTTAAGCTGTATCATCCAGGAACTGAATATAGGAAATTCACGTCTGGGAGCTGTGTCTTGGAAGTTAAATCAGGAGAACAAGACTCCAGTAACTAGTCAATTTCAGGAAACTGTTTCACATAGGAACGATACATTCAAATACTCGTTTTACTCAGCAACCTTATAGTATACAAGAAATAGTATAACTAGCTTAGGAATTATATATATTGTTATGGATTTTATGGAATCGTGATACTATTGCATCAAATTAAATTTAAGATCACGTTTGTTAGAATAAAAATTCAATTATCTTATATTAACAATGAAATTTATAATTATTTTGAACAATTTTGATACTTCCTTTATACATATTTTGTATAAGGACGGATGTCAACATTTCATATCTAAAGGCTGATTCATTATAATAATTATGTGGAGTATAATGTCAATACGGTATACAATCGGAAGGTAATGTTTGTATGTCACTATTGTAAATCATATAAGTTGAATATTAAATTTTATAAAGTTATTAACCAGTGGTAATGATACTCTGATTTTGTATAATTTGTGAATTTTAGATAGTAATATTGTAAATAAATGTTTTATAGAAATATGTCAAGAAAATGTCAAAGTATAAATTTAAGTACTTACCCGAAATATTAAATATTGGTTGGTAAGATGTTTTGAAAAGAAAGTGAAAATAAAAAAAAATGAAAAAAGAGGTTGCTAAGGGGAAACTAGGGAGTTGTTGTGTACCGTGGGCGCGAGAGGTGCGTGAGATAATTTTTCTTTCGGGTAATTTTTCTGGTAGAAAAATCCATAAAGAAGTTGTTGACTGGGAAGGCAGGAAGCGTCAGATAATTCTGGTTTGGTGCAAATTTCTTTCCTGGTAGAAAAAACCAGAAGGAAAGAGTTGTGTATTAAGTGCCAGAACGAGGTCTACGAGCGAGTTGTGGTATATCTGTCCACATTAGGACAATCTATTCATGCATATGGTGAGATAACCAATTTATTAATATATTGAATTTGCGATCCAGTATATTTTGTTCGAGCTATATATCATACATAATTGATTAATTATTAAATATTTGGAGGAGTTGAATGCTGTGGCCAGGAGCTGAAAGAAAATAAAAACTGTTACGGTTCTCATTTACAACAATTTATTTGCCTCACAAATTTGAGGTTATAACAGAAAAACTAACGCATTGAAAGTGATTAAGAGTGTATAAATAAGGCATTTAATTATAGGTTGTATTCATTATTATAAATAGTTGCATACTTACGTTAAATTTGATATCAAATTTTATAATATTGGTATGATACTAATGTAAGTAGTATCAATATTCGATTTACGTTACGTCCTCACATTTCTGTGAGGAAAATCGATCAGCTGTTTAAACGGAGCGAACATTTTACGTTCCGTAATTCGAAGTGGTGCGAATATTAGTGGTAAGAGTATTTCACAGTTTTATTATTGTCAACATGACAAATTGTTATGTTATACTGTTGCTTGTAATAATTCATTTCATTGTTTAATTCCATATAAATTTTTTTTTAATTGTTTATTAAATCAGAATCAGAGTATATCATTATTTCATTTCTCACGTACAAGTAAACATAAATTGAATAATTAGATTGAAACGCCATCTACGAACCGACATCTATAGTATCCTTGAAACACGACCTTGAGATAAGTAGTCGAATCTCTTTTTGAGAAGCTGTGGCAAAAGTATAGAATTCTATTAGACAAATAAGACAAACCCAACACGTAGACAACTATCATAACAAAATATTTGACATAACTCAAACAACTAAAACAAATAATACAAATTATTATCAAACACCCAAAATTATTATTCCATAATAATAATTATATATATATTTATATATATATATATATATATATATATATATATATATATATATATATATATATACTACAGGAACTGTATATCCCCGGAAATTTCTTCGCCCTGGATCTGTATTGCCCAGGAACTGTGCTAAAATTACAATTTACATTACAAAAAAAAGGAAATTATTTGAAGAAAAGTATAAGCAAATGAAAAAGAATATAGAGAAAATGTGAGTTAAAAGAATTTAAATGAAAAAGGTAAGGCCATGAGGAATCCCAAAAATTTGTAGCCTTTTTGTGTATTAGATTATAAATTACATTATTATTTTTTTAATCTACAAAGCTACTAAATAAAACAAAAGTGTATTGCATACCAGTAATCATAGTTAAATTAAGATATAATTCAGCAACTGATATTTTTAAGCAACATACTGCAGCTATAAGAACTACTGCACAGTTCCTATTTATTCTATCGCTTGAAAGGCAATCATGAACAGAAGGCCGGAAACCCCAAATTTATATATTTTAAATGTCGCGGTACAGTTAAAAACAGGAAATTATCTTTATTGATTTTTAGACCAAATACCAATATTGTCTATTCCACCAAAAGATTAATTTGTAGAAATTTTTATACTTGGAATGGTATAGTTTTAAGAAACGCTTGAAAAGAATACTGCAAAATCTACAGCTAAATTTTACCTAAATAAAAAATGCTTCTTAAGGAAGCTAGAGCTCTTTGAAGATGGCACTGTAAAGTACGACCAGAAATATAAGAAGGTCATAAATCACCAACCACTTGAGTTATCACCAGGCGGTCGATTCTACGCAGAGCTGTACCTGCTCTTCCTTAAAGTCTCTTTGCAGCACTGGATATCAGTTTCCATTCTTTTTAAACCGTTGCCAAAAATAATGGAGACCTTACTATTATTAAAATACCAAACTATTCCAAACAATCCGAACCTTGGAATCTTTTGAGGGACACGCACTTTTATTGCTTATCTTTATTTTGAAAAATAGGATCGCCGGCTTATATTGATTTACGACCATCTTCGATCTCCGGTCGTACTTTACCATCGATTTAATTCAAATAGCTTTAAAGCAAATTCCTGTTTAATGATAACATTTTGTACACTTATACCTTGGAATGTATTCAATCAAATTACATGAATAAGATTTTTCAAGTGTAGTCATAAGCGGCTCGTTTGGGTGGGGTATTGGGTATTTTTATCTATAATTTTATTGCCTCTTTTAAAATGTCGCCATTATTACTTGATATTTAATGAATAACGACATATAAAGAAAAATATTGCTCCTCTCTATGACGGACTGTTCTCGAGAAAAATGGATTTGAACTTTTTATGTATCTGTGCATATGTGTCCATCGACAAATAAATCTCGAAATTTTGATAGGTTGTAACATGTCCATCGACCTGTTTCGATTTTACGGAATAAATCCTTTTAATTAGCGCTCGTTGTCACTAGCCACATCCAATTATAGTTCTGTGATCCCAAACTCTTCAACTCCGAACGTAAGACAATTGACGTCTGCCAACGGACGCTTCCATTTTTTGCACACCGCCACGTGAAACACCCCTTTTTGTTAAGACCGCCTAAGAGGACACATCATCTATCGCTATCTTTCATATCTTAAGTACCTATCTTATGAATTTTGCTGTGGTAAGTTCAAAATCATAATTCATAATTAATAAGCTTCTTCTAAAGTACTGTCTGATATAATTTTCGTATGCATTCTTTATTTTTTTACAGAGATAGACGAAATTAAATTTAACACGTGGTCATAAACTGTTCTTTTATACTAATATATGTGCCATTACATTCAAGTTCCTACATATCCCTGATCCACTTGTACTTCTAGGTAAGCACAGCCCCTAGGCGAGAATATAAGCCAAGAATATAACCCTAGGCTAGGAAATAACTCAAGAATATAACCCTAGGCTCGGATATAAGACAAGAATTTAACGCCGAGAATATAACCCAAGAATATAGCCTAGGATACAACCCGAGGATATAAAGCCAAGGATAGAACCCCAAAATACCGCCCTAGAACAGAACACATCAGTTCAGATCAAGACCTGACTTCTTCTCCAGGAAACCACTTCATCTAAGCTAAGTACCTATAAAAGTACAAATTCCTCTATTAAATTCCGTTATTCATTTCCTGTGGCAGAATAAATTAAAAATTTGTTTTTAATCCTTTTTTTTTATTTAAAATTTTTATTAAGATCCGCCCGGGGTCACTTTAATTATTAACTTTCATTTAAATTCTACAAGGCGTTTCTACCTTTTCCGCCTTAGTTTTTAGTACTTTTTATCGTTAAAAAGGTAGTGGCGCCCTCAATTTTTACAACCCTTCTGTTATCCTTGTGTGACATAAACTTGGGGTCGAATCACCCTTGAGAGGAGTCTCTAGCCGGAGCCCTTCGAGCTGGTGCCCTGTGAGGTACAGCATTTACCGTTACAAATTGGCACCCAACTAAAAGCGTACTTTTACCGTTACAAGGTGACGGTGGAAAATAAACAAAATAACAATTCTATGAAAGTCAAACGCAAACTGTACCCAAAAATTATTTACAGCTAGTGACTTGGTTTTCCTAAAGTAAAAAATAAAAATTTTCATTACCCATAATAGTTGAAGAGCAATTTGTTAAACAAAAATATAACAAAATGACAAATGAAAATATTAAACACAATATTAAAACTGTAACAGTTAACAGTGATCTACATGACACCGCACAAATTTATTCGTTCCTATAAAGTTGGACGAATTTTTACAAAAATTTTCGCATCATGTATTAATTCGTCCTCAAAGCTAATTGCGTGTTTTTATTGGTTGCGATTGAACCACTGATTTGAGGAACTCCGACACATGTATTTA
Organism: Lochmaea crataegi; assembly: GCA_947563755.1. Classification (NCBI taxonomy): domain Eukaryota; kingdom Metazoa; phylum Arthropoda; class Insecta; order Coleoptera; family Chrysomelidae; genus Lochmaea; species Lochmaea crataegi. The sequence goes on along the minus strand of CANOBC010000118.1, from coordinate 8,451 downwards.
ATCTGGAGACTTTGCTGGTCTAGCAACTGTACTGTCCCTTCTCTTCCATCGCTCTCGGCATTGTCTAAAAACTCACGCACAATCTAATAAAAAAATTTGGTGAGTGTGATGATATTTTTAAGATAAACCAACCTAACCTAAACTTTACTATATTTCATAATGTTACGCGAGCTACTGCAATAATATTCTCACTTAGTGCCCCCAGTGAAATCCCCGTATGAGACGACTATGGCTCCTCCGCCCAAACTTCGAGAAACATCCAGAACACTCGGGTGCATCCGCCAGAATATCGAGAATATCCAATGCGCCCGCAATAGGCCACAAGCATCGCTGCAGTCAATTAGTCAATCAGTCAGTGTTGATACCGAAGGAAAGTAATCGCGCATCGATAAAGTGTTTATTAAGTGACTCTCATATAAATTATAATTAGTGTGTTTAGTGTATTACATAAATTATTAAATAAGGACTGAATTACATATAAATCTGTAAATATAAATTAATTGTAAATATAAATTAGAATAAACGTTACATTGGTGTCAGGTGTGGGGTTAAAAAAATAAATATACAGGAAGATGGCGAAGAAACTTTGTGAATTAAAAGTTTCAGAGCTTCGAAGAGAGTTGGAGGATTACGAACTGGACACAAGTGGGGTCAAGTCAGTGTTAGTGGAACGACTAAAAGAAGCTATGATTAACAATGGATTGGACCCGGAAACGTTTGAATTCACCGATGGAGCGTCCGCCTCTATAACCTCTTCCATAAAAAAACTTTCGACGGATATAAAAAACGAAATGTCGGACATGGAAAATAAAATTTCGACGGATATAAAAAACGAAATTTCAGCCATGGAAAGTAAACTCTCGGCGGACATGGAAAACAAATTGTCGGACGTGGAAAATAAAATTTCATCCATGGAAAGTAAACTTTCGGCGGACATAGAAAATAAAATGACGGACATGAAAAATGAAATGACATCCATGAAGACTGATATTTCTGCCGTGGAAGAAAAGATTAAAAGTATGGAGCAAGAAATGAAACAAAAAATCAAAGAAATCGAAAGGAAGACTAGTAATAAACCGGATATTACAACTAGGCAAGCCCCGAATAACGACGAACTGGCAGAGAAAGTAGAGTTGAAACCGAAAATGGAAAACGATATTAACAGCCGAGTGAAATTGCCAACATTCGATGGTAAAACGTCATGGCCAAACTATCTTAAGCAATTCGAGGCGGCATCAAAGGCAAACAACTGGAGTGAGAAGGAAAAAGCGTTAAATTTAACTCTTGCCCTTAGAGGAGACGCTATGGATATCCTCCAGACCATTCCAGTGGAAGAGGCCGAAGATTTTGAACAACTCAAAAAGCGATTGAATATGAGATATGGCCTGGAACACCTGGAGCATCTGTACCAGTCGCAGCTGAAAAACCGCAACCAAAAACGCGACGAAACTCTGCAAGAATTCGAAGCAGACATTGCGAGGTTGGTGCGGTTTGCCTATCCATCGGCACCGGAGAATATCATGGAATGTTTAGGGGTACAGACATTCATCGACGGAGTTCGTGACCATGAAATGCAGAGAACTCTACGCTTGGCTCGGCATAAGACACTGGTCGACGTACTCTCTGCAGCCTTGGAGTACGAAGCAGCTACACAGGCTTCCGGAGTATACGGCAAGGTGAGGGCTGTAGCAGACGAAGAAGTTGAGAACAAGCTCGACCAGATTGTCAACATGATGAAAAGCATCTCAAATGGAAAACTGAAAGCCGTGAGATGCTGGAATTGTGGAGAAATGGGACATGTACGCAGTTCGTGCAAGCGACCGAGAACTGCTACAAACAAAGATGCCCAGCAGGAAAAACTAGGAAGGGTCGACCTTCAGAAGGCAGCTTCGACCCGAAGACCTTCCAAAGACTCCCTCTCTAGAAGACCATGCCCTGCAGAGTGCTCTCACTGCAGCAAAACAGAAGCTAAGGAAGTTGCGATTCGAAGAACCACGGTGACCACCGACGAATGGACACCAGAAAAGTTGGAAGAGGAACAAGAGAACGATCCCGACTTGAAGAAAATCCGACATTGGAAAAAGGAGAACTGTCGACCTACTTGGCAGGAGATTTCAAGGTACTCGCCAACGATGAAATCGTATTGGGCCCAGTGGGACTCGCTGGTTTTGGAAAACGGTTTGCTACAGCGAGTAATCGAGAACGATGAGGGTTCCGAAAGTAGAAGACAGTTGGTGATTCCAAGAACAAGGATAGCAGCAGTACTGCGGAAATTACACGACAGTCCGTCAGGAGGACATCTAGGTGTGAAGAAGACCCTCCAGAAAGTGCGAGAACGGTTTTATTGGATGCACAGTTCCGAAGATGTGAAAGACTGGTGTAAGAAGTGCACTACCTGTGCTACGACCAATGGACCGCACGGGAGAAGAAAGGCTCCTATGAAGCAGTACAATGTCGGAAGCCCTTTTGAACGCATTTCCCTGGACATTGCCGGACCGTTTCCACCGACAGCAAATGGCAGCAGGTACATTTTGGTGGTGATGGACTACTTCACAAAATGGGTAGAAGCGTATGCCATTCCAAACCAAGAAGCCGCAACGGTTGCCGACGTGCTTGTGTATGAGTTCATTTGCCGATATGGAGTGCCCCTGGAAATACACAGCGACCAGGGCAGAAACTTCGAAAGCCAGCTGTTCCAGGAAGTTTGTGAAAAGCTCGGCATGAAGAAAACGAGAACTACGGCTTTGCACCCACAGTCGGACGGGATGGTAGAGCGAATAAACAGAACTCTTGGCAAATACCTGTCTAAAGTAGTATCTAACCATCAGCGAGATTGGGACCAATATCTCTCGCTATTCGCGATGGCCTACAGATCTGCCATCAATGAGTCTACCGGCCAAACACCAGCAAGAGTTCTGTTCGGACGCGAAATGAGATTACCCTGCGACCTTGAATTTGGATGCCGACCCGGAGAAGACATAGCTGGTGAAGATTACGTGACCCAGCTGAGAAAAAGAATGGACGACGTACACGAGCTGGTTCGATCGAACCTCCAGATCGCTAGCGATAGGATGAAGAAAAGGTACGATACGCAAGCTACGGAAGGAGGTTTCCACGAAGGAGACAAAGTCTGGCTGCATAACCCAAGAAGACAAAAGGGTTTTTCTCCAAAGTTGCAGAAGGCTTGGGACGGTCCGTACCTCGTAAAGAAAAGAATCAACGATGTCATCTATCGTATCAGCAAGATCCCAAATGGAAAGCCAAAGGTGGTACACCGTAACCGATTAGCGCCATTCGAGGGTGACCACGATGAGGAAGTAAACCAGCTTCAGGAAGTAGCCGATCCTGCTTTTGCAGAGTTCATGGGTGCTTATGGTGGTACCGGAAGAGCAAGATTTGGCGTCACCACTGAGAGACGACAAGACCTGCTTACCGTTCCGGAGGAATACTCACTGGCAATAAACATCCCTGCCAGCGTAACCGATGCGCGCGGACTGGCATCCCTGTTTATAATGAAAAGTGGCGCACGACCTTTGGTAAACCAGTTACCAGTACCAGGTAAAGCTCTGAAGCTGCAAAATGGCTCCCGCTACAATTTCCACCTAGTGACGAGGAACAGCTTCGACGAAATACCAACGTACGAGGATGTCTGGGAAGCATTACGAAGCCTGAGAGAGCATGTGCTTGAATTGAACGTGTACAGGCTAGCCATGCCCAAGATTGAATGTAGGCATTTAGATTGGCGAATAATCCGTAACATGGTAGAAGTAATCTTCCGAGACACCGAAGTGCAGGTACTGGTTTGCGGCCATGCTCGGGAGACACAGCCAACAGAGAAGACGGTCGCATGTTACTTCCATACAACTGGAAAATGCAACAAGGGGACCAGTTGCCGATACAGTCATCTTGTTCCAGTTTCCTAGCTAGTTCCAGGAGGAACTGTCTCTTAAGGAGGGGGCAATGTTACGCGAGCTACTGCAATAATATTCTCACTTAGTGCCCCCAGTGAAATCCCCGTATGAGACGACTATGGCTCCTCCGCCCAAACTTCGAGAAACATCCAGAACACCCGGGTGCATCCGCCAGAATATCGAGAATATCCAATGCGTCCGCGAGAACGCCGAGATACTTCTAGAATTACGGCGCACGAGTATAAATAGGCCACAAGCATCGCTGCAGTCAATTAGTCAATCAGTCAGTGTTGATACCGAAGGAAAGTAATCGCGCCTCGAATAAGTGTTTATTAAGTGACTCTCATATAAATTATAATTAGTGTGTTTAGTGTATGACATAAATTATTAAATAAGGACTGAATTACATATAAATCTGTAAATATAAATTAATTGTAAATATAAATTAGAATAAACGTTACAATAACAATATTAGAAGCATATCCAAAAATCTGGATAAATTCAAACTGTTGTTATCGACTATTACAGATTTTGATTGTCTAGTTCTAGCTGACTTGGAAAATTACTGATATCAACTTGTATAACATACCAGGATATAACATAATAATATACAACAAAATTACGGAGTCGTAGCTCACATAAATTGCAAATATTCTTTTGAATATGATAACTTAGCATTAGGACCCACAAATATTTTAAAAGTAATTGTTACTATTAATGATAACAATAAAATTATAATCCTTGCTTTCAATAGATTCCCTTCAAGGGAAATTTATAATTCAAGTATCCCTGAGTTCACTTATAATTTACAAAATTTCCTTGAAAATATTGGTTTTAACTCCCAAAATTACTGTATGTTTGTTGGAGATATTAATATTGATTTTATGGATTTAAACGATGATACCATAGTATATTCAAGCATCCTGAGTGGCTCTAATGGTGTGCAGGAATCTGGCAGGGAGAAATTGGGGGTGCAACCCAAAAATCCTGTGCTGGATGTACACTGCCATAGTGAGACCAATCATCACTTATGGAGCCATTGCGTGGAGTAGTAGAACTAGCCTATTGACAACGAGAGAAAACCTCTCAAAAATTCAAAGACTAGCCTGTATGTGCATTACAGGAGCAATGAGAACATGCCCAACGGCAGCCATGGAAGTTATTCTCAACCTCACACCACTACATATGGTGGTGGAAAGTGTTGCAGAAAAAACAAGATACAGACTAAGTAGAGAGGGAATCATTAAAAAAAACCACCTCCTTACTTCTTAGAAATCAAAAAACCTGGGACATGCCACAAGATGGTATGATGAAAAAGTATAATTTTTCAAAGAAATTCGATACGGAATTAAGCAACAAGAAGGAATGGGATCCAAATACCATTACCAGACTTGGAAAGAATGCCATTCAATGGTACACAGACGGCTCAAAAGCAATAGAAGGAACTGGGAGTGTACGGGCCAGGAACCAAACACTGAAAGCTTGGGAAAAACCCCGAGTATCTTTCAAGCGGAAATTCACGCCATAAGGGAGTGTGCCCAGTTCAATATTGATAAAGGATATAGAAGGCAAAGGATTATCATAATGTCGGATAGTCAAACAGCCATTAGAGCACTGAGCTCTTGTGTTATCAGTTCCAAAATGGTGTGGGAATGCCTAGGCAAACTAAATGAACCAGGCGAGAACAATATAGTCACCTTACTGTGGATTCCAGGACACACAGGGATAGAAGGAAATGAAATAGCAGATGAACTAGCAAAGAGGGGGACTGGAACGCCCTTTTGGGGGCCGGAACCCTTTTGCGGTATCAGCTCCAATGTAATATTGGGTGAAATAGGCAAAGCCGAAGAGAAGAGAAGATCTGACCATTGGAAAGATCTAGTAGGACTTAGGCAATCAAAGATACTTCTGGGTGACTACGACCTGTTGAGATCAAATGAATGCATAAGTCAAAGTAAAACTGCACTAAGAGTTTTAACAGGCATCCTTACGGGACATTGTCGCCTGAATGGGCACCTGAAAAAGCTCAAAATAGTGGAGGAAGAAGAATGTAGATTCTGTGGCATGGAAGAAGAAACCTCCATCCACATACTTGCGAACTGCACAGCAATTCAGAATCCTAGGGCACAACACCTCGGAGATTACTGGATAGAAGAGGGACATTTACCTAAGTTAAAGCCTGCAGATATCCTAAAATTCCTCCGGGAAATAGGACTGAAGGAGCTACTAGTCTCTGAGACTTTCCTCAGGAACTAAGTAGAAGTAAGTGGGCACAATAGATCTTTTAGGTCTCAGTGAATGTCACCCCAATCTACATACATACATACATACATCCTGAGTGAGTACGGATTTACATCCACCATTAATAACGCAACCAGAATGACCTCTTGTTTAGGTGATTTCTTTAAAAAGTCAAAAGCTGATATTCTGGAAAACATTATCCCGGTTGTAATAGAAACTGACATAACAGAACACTTTACAATAGCGTTACAAATAGTTTACAATAAAAAAACAAATAAAAATTATACTAAACAAATAAATTATTAAAAACTTGCTGACAATATCTCAAAAGAATCTTGGGACTCTATTCTAAGCGTAGCGGTCCAGAATCAGCAATAGAGAAATTAATAAAAGTTATACAGAAAAACGTCAATGAATGTACCTTTATAAAAAAACAAAATAGAAAAAATACAAAAATTACACCATGGGTTACAAAAGCTCTCATGAAATCCATTAGTAAAAAAAACAGTAGATATACTAGGAGGGTTCTGGACCACAGGTTTGTGCATTACCCCCACATAATTCGTAATCTGCATGGCGATTAACCTAACGTAATTCGAATGTTGCATGGCGCTAGTGGTGGGGGGTTTGCGTGTTAACCTCTCGAAAAGTGGGCTAACCCCACGAAGATTGGCTGCTCGAAAAACGTATGCTAGATGGCAGGTGTGACCGCTCGAAAATCGTTCAACAGTAACGTATGATAGATGGCGCTAGTAGTGATTTTGACCGCTCGAAAATCGTTCTGAAAAAAAAAACTTACGTGCGACGCGAACCATCGTCGCCACAACTGCCATGTACCATACCCTGACACTCTTAGCGCTAGGCCAGCAAGCCTTACGGAGAATGGATTCAGATATGGTATAGTTGCTACAGATTTGCTTAAAAGACGATTTGTACAGTAGGATCGTTGGCATGTGACGATTTGCGGATGTACGAGGTTATGTCACAAAGGTGTCAAAAGGACCGTTGACATGTGACGATTTGCAGATGTACGAGGTTATGTCACAAATATGTCAAAAGGGCCGTCGACATGTGACGATTTGTGGATGTACGAGGTTATGTCACAAAGGTGTCAAAAGGACCGTTGACATGTGACGATTTGAAGATGTACGAGGTTACGTCACAAAGTAGGACCGTAGACATGTGACACACGATTTGCGGATATACAGAGATATGTCACAAAGTAGAATGTCAAAAGGGCCGTTGTACATCACACGATTTGTGGATGGGTATCTCACAAAAATGTCAAAAGAACCGTGACGTTTTGCGGATGTACAGGGGTATGTCACAAATTAGGATGTTAAAAGGACCGTGACGATTTGTTGTACAGGGATATGTCACAAAGTCAAGAGAACATGTGACACATGATTTGCGGATGTACGAGGCTATGTCACAAAGGTGTCAAAAGGACCGTCGACATGTGACACATCAAACGATTTGCGGATGTACGAGGTTATGACACAAAGGTGTCAAAAGGACCGTTGACATGTGACGATTTGCGGATGCACGAGGTTATGTCACAAAGTAGGGCGTCAAAAGATCCGTTGTCATGTGACGATTTGCGGATGTACGAGGTTATGTCACAAAGGTGTCAAAAGATCCGTTGACATATGACACACGATTTGTGTATGTACAGGGGTCACAAAGTAAAGAGGCCTGACACTCTTAGCATCAGTTTAAAAAAAACAAAATCATGTTTGATATATTTATTCTGAAAGAAAAATGTTCTCTAATTTAAACTTTTAACAATCTCCGTCAGAGGGTAATATTCCATTATACAATCGTGAATTAAGATGCAATATACTTTTGTATTTTTCGGAAATCCTCGGTTTGCTTCAATATCGAGTTTAACGTCGACTGTTGATGCTTTCATGCCTTCCTCCTGCTTACTACAATCAACAATAAACAAGGCATGATTCTTGAATGCGTCATAGTCCAGCAAAGGTTGCTTTTGCGAGCAATGCATGTAACTCGGATAAAATTCAGCATAATTGAAGTGAGCTTCATTGTAATCTGTTTTCCCGAAATTCAACTGCATGCGTTCATTTGGCCAATATTCACCATTTAAGGATAGTCTGATACTTTGAATATCGACATCATCAAATTGTGTAGGATCTGCATTGGTATTATTGCGTTTCCCAGTTTGAAAGCAAACAATAACATATCTAGGACGTTCGACTGATGTACTCGTTTTAACTGCCCACACTTCTCGCGTTGCACCCGTTGTAATTGCGGGCAATTCATGCATTTCCCACTTCCT
>CANOBC010000117.1:0-55031 GCA_947563755.1 Lochmaea crataegi | reverse complement strand
CATAAAATAGCAATTTTCATCAATTTTGTTGCTTAAAATATCAATTTATCTCAATTTTGCTGCTTAAAATTGCAGTTTTCATTAATTTTGTTCTTCGAAATAGCAATTTTCATCAATTTTGTTGCTTAAAATATTAATTTTTATAGATTTTGCTTTTCAAAATAGCAGCTTCATTGTGTTTTGTTACCTAAAATTGCAGTTTTTATCAATTTTGTTCATAAAATAGCAATTTTCATCAATTTTGTTGCTTAAAATATCAATTTATCTCAATTTTGCTGCTTAAAATTGCAGTTTTCATTAATTTTGTTCTTCGAAATAGCAATTTTCATCAATTTTGTTGCTTAAATGATCAATTTTTATAGATTTTGCTTTTCAAAATAGCAGCTTCATTGTGTTTTGTTACCTAAAATTGCAGTTTTTATCAATTTTGTTCATAAAATAGCAATTTTCATCAATTTTGTTGCTTAAAATATCAATTTATCTCAATTTTGCTGCTTAAAATTGCAGTTTTCATTAATTTTGTTCTTCGAAATAGCAATTTTCATCAATTTTGTTGCTTAAAATATTAATTTTTATAGATTTTGCTTTTCAAAATAGCAGCTTCATTGTGTTTTGTTACCTAAAATTGCAGTTTTTATCAATTTTGTTCATAAAATAGCAATTTTCATCAATTTTGTTGCTTAAAATATCAATTTATCTCAATTTTGCTGCTTAAAATTGCAGTTTTCATTAATTTTGTTCTTCGAAATAGCAATTTTCATCAATTTTGTTGCTTAAAATATTAATTTTTATAGATTTTGCTTTTCAAAATAGCAGCTTCATTGTGTTTTGTTACCTAAAATTGCAGTTTTTATCAATTTTGTTCATAAAATAGCAATTTTCATCAATTTTGTTGCTTAAAATATCAATTTATCTCAATTTTGCTGCTTAAAATTGCAGTTTTCATTAATTTTGTTCTTCGAAATAGCAATTTTCATCAATTTTGTTGCTTAAATGATCAATTTTTATAGATTTTGCTTTTCAAAATAGCAGCTTCATTGTGTTTTGTTACCTAAAATTGCAGTTTTTATCAATTTTGTTCATAAAATAGCAATTTTCATCAATTTTGTTGCTTAAAATATCAATTTATCTCAATTTTGCTGCTTAAAATTGCAGTTTTCATTTATTTTGTTCTTCGAAATAGCAATTTTCATCAATTTTGTTGCTTAAAATATCAATTTTTATAGATTTTGCTTTTCAAAATAGCAGCTTCATTGTGTTTTGTTATCTAAAATTGCAGTTTTTATTAATTTTGTTCATTAAAATAGCAGTTTTTATCAATCATATTGTTCAAAGTTAATTACTAGTTTTCAGGTTAAATAGTTTTTTGTAATTACGAATTTGAATAGTAATTTTTTTCAGTTTAAAATCGCAATATTTTTTATACTCTGTCACTTAAAAATAACGATTTCTGTAAATTTCATAGTTTAAGATAGCAATTTCATCTTTTTTAGTATTCAAAATAGCATTTTTCATTATTTTTCACTTTAAAATAACAACGTTCATACTCTTTCAGATTTAAATAACAATTTTTGTAAATTTTATAATTTAAAATAGCAAATTTCTTATTATTTTCAATCAAAATAGCAATTTTTTGTTTTGACCGTAAAAAATAGCACTATTCATCATTTTTCATTTTAAAATAGAAATTTTTATATTTTCTCATTTTAAAATAACGAATTTTTTTATTTTCAAGGTTGAAAATACCAGTTTTTTGTGCTTTTACCGTTTTAAGAAGCATTTTTATCCCTTTTTAAACTCATTATAGGAGCAGTTCTGTAAGAAAATGTTAAATTATATAAAGAATAATCAAAAATCCGAATACCGTTTCTATTCAAGCGAAATTAGAGTATCCAATTCCAACGACTAAAATCAATTCTTGTGGTATAATAAACAGCATTCGAAATGTACGCTCCTCGAGTGCAAACAGTGTTAATCAATTAAACTTGGATTCCTAGAGATCTCTCTAGTCTAGATTAATCTAATAATGGCCCAGACATTCGTCTTATATATTGTACAATTTCGAAGGATAAGATCTAGTGGCCAGAATAATTAATCTAATTGAAAATAGGAACATTCTAATGAAAATTTCTTTTTGTTTATCTCATATTAGCTTGTAATGAAAAATACAATTTCTATGAGTTAAATCGACTTTTTCAATAGCAAACACCGATGTGACGTTCGTATAAGGGAAATAACCGATTTTCCATAAAATTTGTCAACAGACCAATGACCAGTTGAATATAAAGGTTGATGGAAGTGGGTAATTCGAGCGTTAAATTCAATTAACTCTACATTATCACCCGTCAAAGTGAAGTGTGATGGTTTTTGTAATTCCTCGGCCAGTCGGAATCGACGCTTCACCGTTAAATCGGTCGAAAAAGTATTGGGAACAAAAATATTTTTTTATTAACAAAAAATGTACTTTTTACACTCTATTTTCTCCCATTCCATCGTAAACTTGTAGCAAATAACTGTAGAAATTGCAGAGAATTTTCTTTTAAAAATATTTTACGAAAGGTAATTTTCCAATTAGGAAAATACCGGCAAATGAATTCACCGAACAATGTAGCAGACAAACAAAGTAAAATCTAGTTTTCTCCGCACAAACAAAAAACACTTTACTGATTTAAACGTCTAGACGTTAGGTATATAAATTCTGTTTACTTCCATTGTCATACTTTTAAGTCTTCCACCGGGAAATACTCGAAGAGAAATTGCTATACTAAATTGATATTACATTACTTGCTTTTGAACAATATCGTTATATTTTCTCTCTTTACGTTGTATTGGTTAGCAACGGCTGCATTGTTTTTGAGGTAAACAGAAAATATGTATACGTATTTTATCAAATTTGTTAGCGGATAATATGGAAATTTTGTTTGGAAATTTTTCACTTTGGAATAACAGTTTTCATACTTTTTGAGTTCAAATAACTATTTATGTAAGTTTTACAATACCATTTTGATCATTTTCACTTTAAAATAGTGATTTCTAAGCTTTTCCAGCTTATAATAACGATTTTTATATAATTTATACTTCAAATTAGCATTTTTCACTTCAATAGAGATATTTTCAATCTTCGTTACTTCATTATAGCATTCTCCACCTGCTCCGTTTAAAATAACAATGTATGTATATTTCATGGGTTAAAATAGCATCTTCCACTTTAAAAGAGCAATTTCATACTTTTCCACTTCCAAATAGCGATTTTTCACTTTGAAAGCAATTTTCATACTTCTTCAATTTAAAATAGCAATTTTTCTAAATATTAATAATTTGAAATAGCAATTTTTCTAAATATTAATAATTTGAAATAGCATTTTTATCATGTTTTCCATCAATTTGCATACTTTTTCACCTTTTAATAGCGATGTTCAACCTTTCTCAGTTTGAAATAATCATTTTTGCATATTTCATGGGTTAAAATAGCATTTTTCACTTTAAAAGAGCAATTTCCATACTTTTTCACTTCCAAATAGCATTTTTCCCTTTGAAAGAAATCATCGTACTTCTACAATTTAAAATAGCGATTTTTCCAAATATTTATGATTTAAAATAGCATTTTTATCATTTTTAACATCAATTTTCATACTTTTTCACCTTAAAATAGCAATTTTCAACCTTTTTCAGTTTAAAGTAACAATTTTTGTATATTTCATGAGTTAAAATAGCATTTTTCACTTTAAGAGAGCAATTTCCGTACTTTTTCACTTCCAAATAGCATTTTTCCCTTTGAAAGAAATCTTCGTACTTCTACAAGTTGAAATAGCAATTTTTCTAAATATTTATAACTTAAAATTGCATTTTTATCATTTTTCACATAAATTTTAATACTTTTTCACCTGAAAATAGCAATTTTCAACCTTTCTCAGTTTAAAGTAACAATTTTTGTATATTTCATGAGTTAAAATAGAATTTTTCACTTTAAAAGAGCAATTTTCATACCTTTTCACTTCCAAATAAAATTTTTCACTTTGAGAGAAATCTTCGTACTTCTACAATTTAAAATAGCGATTTTTCTAAATATTTATAATTTAAAATAGCATTTTTATCATTTTTCACATCAATTTTGATACTTTTTCATCTTAAAATAGCAATTTTCAACCTTTTTCAGTTTAAAGTAACAATTTTTGTATATTTCATGAGTTAAAATAGCATACTTCACTTTAAAAGAGCAATTTTCATACTTTTTCACTTCCAAATAGCATTTTTTCTTTTGAGAGAAATCTTCGTACTTCTACAATTTATAATAGCAATTTTTCTAAATATTTATAATCTAAAATAGCATTTTTATCATTTTTCACATCAATTTTCATACTTTTTCACCTTAAAATAGCAATTTCAACCTTTTTCAGTTTAAAGTAACAATTTTTGTATATTTCATGAGTTAAAATAGCATTTTTCACTTTAAGAGAGCAATTTCCTTACTTTTTCACTTCCAAATAGCATTTTTCCCTTTGAAAGAAATCTTCGTACTTCTACAAGTTGAAATAGCAATTTTTCTAAATATTTATAATTTAAAATTGCATTTTTATCATTTTTCACATAAATTTTAATACTTTTTCACCTGAAAATAGCAATTTTCAACCTTTCTCAGCTTAAAGTAACAATTTTTGTATATTTCATGAGTTAAAATAGAATTTTTCACTTTAAAAGAGCAATCATACCTTTTCACTTCCAAATAAAATTTTTCACTTTGAGAGAAATTTTCGTACTTCTACAATTTAAAATAGCGATTTTTCTAAATATTTATAATTTAAAATAGCATTTTTATCATTTTTCACATCAATTTTCATACTTTTTCACCTTAAAATAGCAATTTTTAACCTTTTTCAGTTTAAAGTAACAATTTTTGTATATTTCATGAGTTAAAATAGCATATTTCACTTTAAAAGAGCAATTTTCATACTTTTTCACTTCCAAATAGCATTTTTCCTTTTGAGAGAAATCTTCGTACTTCTACAATTTATAATAGCAATTTTTCTAAATATTTATAATTTAAAATAGCATTTTTATCATTTTTTACATAAATTTCAATACTTTTTCACCTTAAAATAGCAATTTTCAACCTTTCTCAGTTTAAAGTAACAATTTTTGTATATTTCATGAGTTAAAATAGAATTTTTCACTTTAAAAGATCAATTTTCATACCTTTTCACGTCTAAATAAAATTTTTCACTTTGATAGAAATCTTCGTACCTCTACAATTTAAAATAGCGATTTTTCTAAATATTTATAATTTATAATTTAAAATAGCACTTTTATCATTTTTCACATCAATTTTCATACTTTTTCACCCTGAAATAGCAATTTTCAACCTTTCTCAGTTCATAATATAAATTTTTGGATATTTCATGGGTTAAAATAGCATTTTCACTTTAAAAAAGCAATTTTCATACTTTTTCACTTGCAAATAATATTTTTCACTTTTAGAGCAGTTTTCATACTTTTTTATCATTTTTCATATCAATTTTCATACTTTTCCACCATGAAATAGCAATTTTCAACCTTTCTCATTTCAAAATAACCATTTTTGCATATTTCAGGGGTCGAAATAGCATTTTTCACTTCAAAAGAGCAATTTTCATAATTTTTCACTTCCAAATAGCATTTTTCACTTTGAGAGAAATCTTCGTACTTCTACAATTTATAATAGCAATTTTTTTAAATAATAATAATTTAAACTAGCATTTTTATCACTTTTCACATCAATTTTCATACTTTTTCACCTTAAAATAGCAATTTTCAACCTCTCTCAGTTTAAGATAACAATTTTTGTATATACCATGGGTTAAAATAGCATTTTTCACTTTAAAAGAGCAATTTTCATACTTTATCACTTGCAAATAACATTTTTCACTTTTAGAGCAATTTTCATACTTCTTAAATTCAAAATAGCTGTTTTTCTAAATATTAATAATTCAAAATAGCATTTTCATCATTTTTCATTCTTTTATACCTTGAAATAGCAATTTTCAACCTTTCTCAGTTCATAATATAAGTTTTTGGATATTTCATGGGTTAAAATAGCATTTTTCACTTTAAAAGAGCAATTTTCTTACTTTTTCACTTGCAAATAACATTTTCCACTTTTAGAGCAGTTTTCATACTTCTTAAATTCAAAATAGCAATTTTTCTAAATATTAATAATTCAAAATAGCATTTTCATCATTTTTCATATCAATTTCCATACTTTTTCACCTTGAAATAGCAATTTTCAACCTTTCTCATTTCAAAATAACCATTTTTGCATATTTCAGGGGTTGAAATAGCATTTTTCACTTTAAGAGAGCAATTTTCATAATTTTTCACTTCCAAATAGCATTTTTCACTTTGAGCGAAATCTTCGTACTTCTACAATTTATAAAAGCAATTTTTTTAAATAATAATAATTTAAACTAGCATTTTTCTCACTTTTCACATCAATTTTCATACTTTTTCACCTTAAAATACCAATTTTCAATCTTTCTCAATTTAAGATAACAATTTTTGTATATATCATGGGTTAAAATAGCATTTTTCACTTTAAAAGAGCAATTTTCATACTTTATATCTTGCAAATAACATTTTTCACTTTTAGAGCAATTTTCATACTTCTTAAATTCAAAATAGCAATTTTTCTAAATAATAATAATTCAAAATAGCATTTTCATCATTTTTCATATCAATTTTCATACTTTTTCACCTTGAAATAGCAATTTTCAACCTTTCTCATTTCAAAATAACCATTTTTGCATATTTCAGAGGTCGAAATAGCATTTTTCACTTCAAAAGAGCAATTTTCATAATTTTTCACTTCCAAATAGCATTTTTCACTTTGAGAGAAATCTTCGTACTTCTACAATTTATAATAGCAATTTTTTTAAATAATAATAATTTAAACTAGCATTTTTATCACTTTTCACATCAATTTTTATACTTGTTCACCTTAAAATAGCAATTTTCAACCTCTCTCAGTTTAAGATAACAATTTTTGTATATATCATGGGTTAAAATAGCATTTATCACTTTAAAAGAGCAATTTTCATACTTTTTCACTTGAAATAACATTTTCTCTTTGAGAGCAATTTTCATACTTCTTTAATTTAAAATAGCAATTTTTCTAAATATTGATAATTCAAAATAGCATTTTTATCATTTTTCATATCAATTTTCATACTTTTTCACCTTGAAATAGCAATTTTCAACCTTTCTCATTTCAAAATAACCATTTTTGCATATTTCAGAGGTCGAAATAGCATTTTTCACTTCAAAAGAGCAATTTTCATAATTTTTCACTTCCAAATAGCATTTTTCACTTTGAGAGAAATCTTCGTACTTCTACAATTTATAATAGCAATTTTTTTAAATAATAATAATTTAAACTAGCATTTTTATCTTTTTTCACATCAATTTTTATACTTGTTCACCTTAAAATAGCAATTTTCAACCTCTCTCAGTTTAAGATAACAATTTTTGTATATATCATGGGTTAAAATAGCATTTATCACTTTAAAAGAGCAATTTTCATACTTTTCCACTTGAAATAACATTTTCTCTTTGAGAGCAATTTTCATACTTCTTAAATTCAAAAAAGCAATTTTTCTAAATATTAATAATTCAAAATAGCATTTTCATCATTTTTCATATCAATTTTCATACTTTTTCACCTTGAAATAGCAATTTTCAACCTTTCTCATTTCAAAATAACCATTTTTGCATATTTCAGGGGTTGAAATAGCATTTTTCACTTTAAGAGAGCAATTTTCATAATTTTTCACTTCAAAATAGCATTTTTCACTTTGAGAGAAATTTTCGTACTTCTACAATTTATAATAGCAATTTTTTTAAATAATAATAATTTAAACTAGCATTTTTATCACTTTTCACATCAATTTTCATACTTTTTCACATTAAAATAGCAATTTTCAACCTTTCTCAGTTTAAGATAACAATTTTTGTATATATCATGGGTTAAAAGAGCATTTTTCACTTTAAAAGAGCAATTTTCATACTTTTTCACTTGCAAATAACATTTTTCTCTTCGAGAGCAATTTTCATACTTCTTTAATTTAAAATAGCAGTTTTTCTAAATATTGATAATTCAAAATAGCACTTTTATCATTTTTCACATCAATTTTCATATTTTTTCACCTTGAAATAGCAATTTTCAACCTTTCTCAGCTAAGTTCAAAATCGCCATTTTTGCATATTTCACGGGTTAGAATAGCATTCTTCACTTTAAAATAGCAATTTTCATACTTTTTTACTTCCAAACAACATGTTTCACTTTGATAGCAATTTTCATACTTTTTCACCTTAAAATAGCGATTTTCAACCTCTCTTCGTCAACCTTTCTTAGTATAAAATAACAAGTTTTGCATATTTTTCACATTAATTTCCATACTTTTTCGCCTTAAAATTACGATTTTTGTATATTTTATTTTCATATTGACATACCTACTGTTCATAAACCTTCCCTCAAGTGAAAACTAGGCACTGTATACAGTCAAAGATCAAAGATTAAATAAATTTCTTTTGATATAGTCATTTAAATCATATACCAATTTAATGTTGACTTCAGGCAGTTTGTGATGTTCTGCTCTTCTCGTGGATTTGTTTTTGTACCGCATACAAGTTTCGGGGAAGATTTTTGTACAACATCAACAAAAAATCAATGAAAGGGTCACATACAGCATCAACACAAGAAGCTTAAGCCCGTTTTTGCGGAACTATAAATACTAGATATCAAAATAAGCCAGGACGAGTATAATATGGGATTTGAAATGAGGTTAAGCCAACAAAAACTGACGCTTTCATGATATTTCGAGCCTTTCAAGTTTCTACATGAGAAATGAGAATATAAACGCTTTTAAATTGTATTTTAATGTTTGAAAAGCGGAAATTTGAGGGAAATAAACCCAACCTTCATATCGGTTGGAATTTCTGTCCGAAATCACATGAAAGGACGAAACCAACATCGTTTTTCAACTTCTAGTAATATCCCGAATGTCATTTATATCCTTCATTCGTGTTAGTTTAAGTTTAAACCAACTTATTATCTTCTGTTTACACTTAATTAGTTTTCTGAGTGGATTTTCAATGAAC
Source organism: Lochmaea crataegi (assembly GCA_947563755.1). Lineage (NCBI taxonomy): Eukaryota > Metazoa > Arthropoda > Insecta > Coleoptera > Chrysomelidae > Lochmaea > Lochmaea crataegi. The sequence goes on along the minus strand of CANOBC010000117.1, from coordinate 45,902 downwards.
ACCGTGCCGTTAAGTATATATCAATGTCACCGGTTTTATGATATGTGTGCTCCTTAAAATCGATAATTCATTAAAGACCTTCACTAGTTTACCGATGAAATTAAATTTTCATTAGCTCTTTACGCGTGTGCATCACAACATTTTTCCAGATTGACATAAAGTTACTTATCCCAATTTTTCTGTTAATCCTTGCGGAAAAAATTGCAGTTCTGTACCAACTAATAGATCATCAAAAACACAATTTTCCTGTGATGTGGTTAATGTTATTTCTGTCTGGAAAACTGTTTCGAAAATAAAATAAATAACATCGGACGCATCCACAGATGTTGCTATAAATTTTATCCGAGCTCCGAATATTATTTACTTTGGCATTGCACTAGAAGTTTTATTGGTATAATGGAAAATCGAAGAGTCGTTTGTTGTTTTCAAATAAAAACAAAAAAAAAACACAGAAATCCATTACGACTGTGTCAATTCTTGTGATTGATGACTGTTGGTTTAATATTCACTTACACGGTTTTTTCTACTTCAACGCGATGTTTGTGTGGAAATATAAATTTTAATTATTTTATGAAAACTTCTTTATATTGAAAGGTGATGGATGAGGCGACGCATTTTTGACGGTTTGTAAAATGAATACAACTTCGGTTTTATTGTTGCTGATTTTTTTTCTGGTAAATTGAACCTTCAAAAGTGTCCCACCAAAATTTCGGCTCAGCATTCACATTTTTGTAGTTGTTACGATTTTTTAAGTAAATTGGTATTTTTTAAAAGGCACTTTTAGAGACAGATTTACTGCCGCGGCTAGCATTTCGTTGTCGAGGCGAAACCGAGGCAGTGAAACTAGCCAAGGCAGTAAATCTGATTCTCCGCCCTGTGAAACATATAATTTTTTCTCCGATTGTTTGTACAGTGTTTTAGAAAAATCAAATTAAAATGAAAACTTTTTTATCAGAAACTGTCATAAATGGTCGAAAATTCTTAAAATTTTGAGAAAATCGTCAATAATTATAAAAAACTGTTAAAATGGTCAATAATTGTCAGAAACTGTCAAAAATGGTCAATAATTGTAAAATTTTTGAAAAATGGTCAAAAATTGTCAAAATCTTGAAAAAATGGTCCATAATTATAAAAAACTGTCAAAATGGTCAATAATTGTTAAAAATTGCCAAAATTTTTGAAAAATTGTCAAAAATGGTCAATAATTGTCAGAACCTGTCAAAAATGGTCAATTATTGTTAAAATTTGAAAAAATGGTCTAAAATGGTCAAAATTTTTGAAAAATGATCAATAATTGTCAAAACTATCAAAATTGGTCAATAATTGTCAAAAATGGTCAATAATTGTCAAAATTTTTGAAAAATTGTCAAAAATGGTGAATAATTGTCAGAACCTGTCAAAATGCTCAAAAATGGTCAAAAATTAATGAAATTTGGAAAAATGGTTTAGAATGGTCAAAATTTCGAAAAAATTGTCAAAAATGATCAATAATTGTCATTACTGTAAAAATTGGTCAATAACTGTCAAAAATGGTCGAAAATTTTGAAAAAATGGCCAATAATTGTCAAAAATTGTAAATTTTTTTTAGAAAAATAGTCAAAATTTTCGAAAAATGGTCAAAAATTGTCAACATTTTCGAAAAAATGGTCAATAATTATGAAAAACTGTCAAAAATGGTCAATAATTGTTAAAAATTGTCAAAAATTTTGAAAAATTGTCAATAATTGTCAGAACCTGTCAGAAATGCTCAAAAATGGTCAATAATTGTTAAAATTTGGAAAAATGGTCTAAAATGGCCCAAATTTACAAAAAATTGTCAAAAATGATCAATAGTTGTCAAAACTATCAAAATTGGTCAATAGTTGTCAAAAATGGTCAATAATTGTTAAAATTTGGAAAAATGGTCAAAAATTTTTTAAAAATTGTCAAAAATGGTCAATAATTGTCAGAACCTGTCAAAAATGGTCAATTATTGTTAAAATTTGAAAAAATGGTCTAAAATGGTCAAAATTTTTGAAAAATGATCAATAATTGTCAAAACTATCAAAATTGGTCAATAATTGTCAAAAATGGTGAATAATTGTCAGAACCTGTCAAAATGCTCAAAAATGGTCAAAAATTAATGAAATTTGGAAAAATGGTTTAGAATGGTCAAAATTTTGAAAAAATTGTCAAAAATGATCAATAATTGTCATTACTGTAAAAATTGGTCAATAACTGTCAAAAATGGTCGAAAATTTTGAAAAAATGGCCAATAATTGTCAAAAATTGTAAATTTTTTTTAGAAAAATAGTCAAAATTTTCGAAAAATGGTCAAAAATTGTCAACATTTTCGAAAAAATGGTCAATAATTATGAAAAACTGTCAAAAATGGTCAATAATTGTTAAAAATTGTCAAAATTTTTGAAAAATTGTCAATAATTGTCAGAACCTGTCAGAAATGCTCAAAAATGGTCAATAATTGTTAAAATTTGGAAAAATGGTCTAAAATGGCCAAAATTTACAAAAAATTGTCAAAAATGATCAATAGTTGTCAAAACTATCAAAATTGGTCAATAGTTGTCAAAAATGGTCAATAATTGTTAAAATTTGGAAAAATGGTCAAAAATTTTTGAAAAATTGTCAAAAATGGTCAATAATTGTCAATAATTGTCAGAACCTGTCAAAAATGCTCAAAAATGGTCAATAATTGTTAAAATTTGGAAAAATGGTTTAGAATGGTCAAAATTTTAAAAAAATTGTCAAAAATAATCAATAATTGTCAAAACTGTCAAAAATTGTAAATTTTTTTCCGAAAAATAGTCAAAATTTTCGAAAAATGGTCGAAAATTGTCAAAAATTTCCAAAAAATGGTCAATAATTATGAAAAACTGTCAAAAATGGTCAATAATTGTTAAAAATTGTCAATAATTGTCAGAACCTGTCAGAAATGCTCAAAAATGGTCAAATATTGTCAAAATTTTTGAAAAATTGTCAAAAATGGTCAATAGTTGTCAATAATTGTCAGAACCTGTCAAAAATGTTCAAAAATGGTCAATAATTGTTAAAATTGGAAAAAATGGTTTAGGATGGTCAAAATTTTTAAAAAATTGTCAAAAATGATCAATAAGTGTCAAAACTGTCAAAATTGGTCAATAACTGTCAAAAATGGGCAAAAATTTTGAAAAAATGGTCAATAATTGTCAAAAATTGTAATTTTTTTTTGAAAAATGGTCAAAATTTTCGAAAAATGGTCAAAAATTGTCAAAATTTTCGAAAAAATGGTCAATAATTGTCAAAATTTTTGAAAAATTATCAAAAACTGTCAATAATTGTCAAAAATGCTCAAAAATTGACAAAAATGGTCAATTATTGTTAAAATTTGGAAAAATGGTCAATAATTGTCAAAATTTTCAAAAAATGGTCAATAATTATAAAAAACTGTCAAAAATGGTCAATAATTGTTAAAAATTGCCAAAATTTTGAAAAATTGTCAAAAATGGTCAATTATTGTCAGAACCTGTCAAAAATGCTCAAAATGGTCAATAATTGTTAAAATTTGAAAAATGGTCAAAATTTTTGAAAAATTGTCAAAAATGAGCAATAATTTTCAAAAGTGTCAAAATTGGTCAATAGTTGTCTAAAATGGTCAATAATTGTTAAAATTTGAAAAAATAGTCAAAAATTATGAAAAATTGTCAAAAATGAGCAATAATTTTCAAAACTGTCAAAATTTTGGAAAAATGGTTTAAAATAGTCATTCTATTGTGCATAAGAAACAAGCCTCTGTCGGCGGTCCGACGACCGCTCACCTTTTTTTTCGAAAATCATATTTCACAGATTTTCCAGCATTTCGTGGACAAAAATCGTTTTTTAGAAATTTTCAACCTGGGAAAATTTCCTATTTTTTAGTATTTTCCTAAATGTTTCTTTAACGCTTGCAAGTATTTGAACAAACTTCATTAATTTGTGTAAAATTTCCTGCTGAATCGATTGGTAGCAAAAGCAACATCGTAACTGTTGTACTTTTCGAGTTATGGCGTTTTTATAGTGCTCGTGTTGTTTGTTGACAAAAAATTTCTATTTTATTTTTACTTCTCCTCTTATGACACTGTTCCATATTTTTATCAATAACTCTAAAACCGTTTATTTAGTAAATCTGTTCTTTGTGTTAATCGATCCAGCATAAAGTAGATTATGAAACCGGAATTTTGTGCCAGATTTTTCCAAAGGTTTTATGAGATATGTCACACTAAAGTTACACATTCTTTTTTTCAGAGATTTTCGTTACCCTCTACTTTGACCATGTTAAAATGAAAACAAGTTCAGCTATGATCATAATGAATTTTTTTCTTTCTTTCTTTTAATGTTAAATTCATTTTTTCGCAAGAAACTGATAACCCTCAGTGTATTCTTAGACAAATTTTTTTAATTGTATTTTTCTTTAAAATTTCCAATTTTTCACGATTTTGAAAATGTCATCGATTTTTCCTTAGCGCTTGGAATTATTTGTACAAAATTCCATTCCTATACTTGAAATTATTTGCTGAATTGGTAACAATAAAAACGCAGAAACTTTTGAAATTCTCGTTTTTATGTGTTAATGTTTTAAGTTTGAGAAAAAAAATATTAATCTATTTATCATCGCCAAATAACAAGAATTTACCAACAAAAATTTACCAAAAGCTACAATTAAAGCTCAAGTCAATTAGTGAAAATTTCAATTTTCTTTTTTTTTTTAAATTCTGATGGCTCCAATCGATTTCACTGCCAATTGACTGCAAGATTTAACCAAAAGTTGTTTCAAACACGTGCGAAGAAGTGAAAGTGTTGACGGAAAAGTCTTCGAAAACCCATTAATTTTCTTCTTCTTCTACTTCCAAATTCAACTCGTACATAACACGTTTAAAAATTTTTAGATGTTAGAATTTCAGAGTCGAATCTCAAAATAATTCCACCGTTGAAAACATCAATTCCAATAGCTTTCTGCACTTGCCATTCCATTTTAGACGTATTAGTAGAGCCCGGAATATTAAGGGCCCTTAAGTGTTCTAAGTGCCTCAACAAAAAGGCAAATGTCAGTCGACAGCAAATCCATCCAGATTTACAAGATCCATTCTGATTGAGATCTAAGGCCTTTCTTGTGTGAATGGTATTGTAAATAGCTTTCGGAGATTGTGGTGTTGTTGTTGTTGGCTTTTTATTTATTTATTTTTATTCTCTTTCGGCAGACGTATGTACTTGTAGCTGAGATGAATGCGAAAGGAGAAAGGAAAAGGCACTTTACTTTTTCTGTTATTGGATTTTTGTTGAAATTGTACGTGAACGGCGTGGTAAAATTGTTCTGAAAAAGGTCGAAATTACAGTTTCGTTTGATGCTAGAATAAAAAGAAATACCATAATTGACTCATCTAGAGTCTTTCTACTGATGAATCGAGCGTTTGGTTATAATTATAAAATTTATAAAAATACCGGGAGTCCCAGAAGCTTCTGTTCCATTTTGATTTGAAAAAAATCCGAAACTTGGAAGTGATTGGAACAATTTCTTTTTACAAACAGAATACCCTGTATATTTTTAACCCAAGTGAAAGCTGAACTATTCCTCTTTCCGAAAATGTCTAATTTGTTGAAGTTTAACAGAAAAATTAGTTTTTTGGTTTTTAAAAAAAGTCATTTTGTCAATTTTTTCAAGGAACAACCTGTATATTTTGGTTCTATGTGAAAGCTGAACTCCTTTTCTTTCAGAAATTGTATAATTTGTTGCAGTTTATTCGAAAAATTATTGTGTTATTCAGCTTAGAAAAAAGTTCTTTTCAAATTTAAATTTCCTCAATTTTTTAAATAAGCACCCTGTATATTTTGATCCTATGTGAAAGCTCAACACTTTCTTCTTTCGAAAAAGTATGATTGGATGTATATCGAAAAATGAGTGAGTAATTTGGTTTAAAAAAAAGTTTCTCAAAATTAAAACTGTAAATTTTTTGAAGCAACACCCTGTATATTTTGGTTCTATGTGAAAGCTGAACTCCTTCTCTTTCAAAAATTGTATAATTTGTTGAGTTTAATTGAAAAATTAGTGAGTTATTTCGTTTAAGAGACCTAATTAAAAAAAATTTAATTTCGTCAATTTCTTAAAGGAACACCCTATATATTTATTGGTTCTATGTGAAAGCTGAAAGCCTATCACTACAATTGTATAATTTGTTGCAGTTTATTCGAAAAATTATTGTGTTATTCGGCTTAGAAAAAAGTTCTTTTCAAATTCAAATATCCTTAATTTTTTAAATAAGCACCCTGTATATTTTGATCCTATGTGATAGCTCAACTTTTTCTTCTTCCGGAAAAGTATGATTCCTTGGATTTCTGTCGAAAAATGAGTGAGTAATTTGGTTTAAAAAAAAAGTCTTTCAAAATTTAAACTTTGTCAATTTTTTCAAGCAACACCCTGTACATTTTGGTTCTATGTGAATACTGAACTCCTTCTCTTTTAAAAATCGTATAATTTGTTGAGTTTAATGGAAAAATTAGTGAGTTACTTGGTTTAAAAAACTTAATTCAAAAAATTATTGTTCGTCAATTTCTTAAAGGAACACCCTATATATTTTTTGGTTCTATGTGAAAGCTGAACTCCTCCTCTCACCAAAACTGTATCATTTCTTGCAGTTTATTTGAAAAATTAATGTGTTATTCGGCTTAGGAAAAAGTTCTTTTCAAATTCAAATATCCTTAATTTTTTAAATAAGCACACTGTATATTTTGATCCTATGTGAAAGCTCAACTCTTTCTTCTTCCGAAAAGGTATGTTTCCTTGAATTTCTATAGAAAAATGAGTGAGTAATTTGGTTTTAAAAAAAAGTCTTTCAAAATTAAATTCTTGTCAAATTTTTTAAGCAAGTATATTTTGGTTCTATGTGAAAACTGAAAAATTAGTGAGTTACTTGGATTAAAAAACTTAATTTAAAAAAAAAGGTGAGCGGTCGTCGGACCGCCGACAGAAGCTTGCTTCTTATACACAATAGAATGACCATTTTTGACCATTTTTCGTAAATTTTTTACCATTTTCCAAAAAAAATTGACAATTATTGACCATTTTTTCAAAATTTTTGACTATTTTTTCAAATTTTAACAATTATTGACCATTTTTGACAATTATTGACCAATTTTGATCGTTTTGACAATTATTGATCATTTTTGACAATTTTTCAAAAATTTTGACCATTTTTTACCATTTTTGACAATTTTTCGAAAATTTTTGACCATTTTTTAAAATTTTGACAATTTTTGACAATTTTCAACAATTATTGACCATTTTTGACATTTTTTTTATAATTATTGACAATTTTTTCAAAATTTTAACAATTTTTGACATTTTTTCAATAATTATTGACAATTTTTTCAAAATTTTAACAATTTTTGATCATTTTTCAAAATTTTAACAATTATTGACAGTTTCTGACAATTATTGACCATTTTTGACAATTTTCCAAAATTTTTGACTATTATTGTAAATTTTTCAAAATTTTAACAATTATTGATTATTTTTGACCATTTTTCAAAATATTTAACAATTTTTGACAATTATTGACCATTTTTGACAATTATTGATCATTTTTGACAATTTTTCAAAAATTTTGACCATCTTTCAAAAATTTTCACAATTTTCAACAATTATTGACATTTTCTTTATAATTATTGACAATTTTTTCAAAATTTTAACAATTTTTGATCATTTTTCAAAATTTTAACAATTATTGACAGTTTCTGACAATTATTGACCATTTTTGACAATTTTTCAAAATTTTTGACTATTATTGTAAATTTTTCAAAATTTTAACAATTATTGATTATTTTTGACCATTTTTCAAAATATTTAACAATTTTTGACAATTATTGACCATTTTTGACAATTATTGATCATTTTGGACAATTTTTTAAAAATTTTGACCATCTTTCAAAAATTTTGACAATTTTCAACAATTATTGACATTTTCTTTATAATTATTAACAATTTTTTCAAAATTTTAACAATTTTTGACATTTTTTTTATGATTATTCACAATTTTTTCAAAATTTTAACAATTTTTGATCATTTTTCAAAATTTGAACAATTATTGACCATTTTTGACAGTTTCTCACAATTATTGACCATTTTTGACAATTTTTCAAAAATTTTGACTATTGTAAATTTTTCAAAATATTTAACAATTTTTGATCATTTTTCAAAATTTTAACAATTATTGACTATTTTTGACTATTTTTCAAAATATTTAACAATTTTTGACAATTATTGACTATTTTTGACCATTTTTCAAAATATTTAACAATTTTTGACAATTATTGACCATTTTAGACAATTTTTGAACATTTTTGACTGGTTCTGACAATTATTGACCATTTTTGACAATTATCGAGCATTTTTGACAATTTTCCTAAAATGTTGACCATTTTTCCAAAATTTTGACAATTTTCAACAATTATTGACCATTTTTGACAATTTTTGAGCATTTTTGACAGGTTCTGACAATTATTGACCATTTTTGACAATTTTTCCGAAATTTTGACAATTTTCAACAATTATTGACCATTTTTGACAGTTTCTGACAATTATTGACCATTTTTGACAATTTTTCAAAAATATTGACTATTATTATAAATTTTTCAAAATATTTAACAATTTTTGATCATTTTCCAAAATTTTAACAATTATTGACTATTTTTTAAAATGTTTAACAATTTTTGACAATTATTGACAATTTTTGAGCATTTTTGACAGGTTCTGACAATTTTTCAAAAATTTTGACAATTTTCAACAATTATTGACCATTTTTTACAGTTTTTGATAATTATTGATCATTTTTGACAATTTTTCAAAAATGTTGACCAATTTTCAAAAATTTTGACAATTTTCAACAATTATTTACCATTTTTGACATTTTGTTTATAATTATTGACAATTTTTTCAAAATTTTAACAATTTTTGACCATTTTTCAAAATTTGAACAGTTTTTGATCATTTTTGACAGTTTCTGACAATTATTGACAATTTTTCAAAAATTTTGACAATTTTTATCAATTATTGACCATTTTTGACAGTCTTTTATAATTATTGACCATTTTTTCACAATTTTGATAGTTTTTGACAATTATTGACCATTTTTGCTGGCGTGTATGAGAGAGAGAGAGAGAGAGAGAGCGAGAGAGAGGCGTACCGCTGTGTAGCCTACGAAAGAGAGAAGAAGAAGGAGGCTGAGGAAGAGAGGGGAGAGAGTTAGCCCAGCGGGCGGCCGAGAAAGAGACGAAGAATGAGTCATCGCGTGACGAACGCTTTTTCGTAACATCACACATTTTACGAGTTCACTAGCCTTCCCAAAAGTCAGTAAATCAGTAAATTGACACAAGATGTCAAAATAATTAACCCTGATTGGAAGCTTCTACAAAAACTTATTAAAATATCTATATTTTCATTCGAAAAGACAGTTTCGGTGAAATCCGCAATTCGAAAGTATGTTCTGTTAAAATATCATAAAGGCTACAAAAATAGATACAAATTGTATAATTATTACACTATATTCAAACCAAAAATTGTTTTTAAACTGAAAATCAATCAAAATATGTACAGTGTGTCCCAAATTCGAGGCGTATCATTGGAATCTCGAAATTTTTTTGTAGTCATTTAAAAAGATATCAGAAAACAGTTGACACTCCTTCGTTGTATTTAACATCATGTCATCTACATATCAATCCGACGTTTCCGATTCCCACATTCATCTTCAATTTAATTTTTTTAAATATGGACCAAGATTTTTTTCAACTCCAACAAATCACTTATTTGCACTTTTTCTAGTTACTTTTCAATCCACTCTGTCCCCAAATTATATAAAAACAACAAACTTTCGATAAAATTAAGACATTTCTCTAGATCTATTCTCATCTATCACCAGAATATTATTCTAACGCACCGCCTCCATCTATTCGGTTGATTCCCTACCTTTGTTTTCATTTCATTGTTCAGAAAACTGCCATGCCATTGAAACATACATGGAATATGGCACTCTCTATTAACCTAATATCTAACTGTATCTTATTTCGTCTAAGTTCTAATTTACGTTACCCTTTAGGTATTTGGATAATCTAACTCCGCCCGGAGAGACACAATATTGAAATTGTTATATAAGTTTTACTCACTCGCCCGCTTCTGGCTGTCTCTAGGGGAAGTTTTGAATTACATTAAGAATGCCGAAAATAATACGAAACCATAATCATGTAAGAGTGAATAATTTGATTAAATAAATCGTATAAATATGTCATATAATGCATATAGAACCAACGCTGTATGAAGCACAAAGTGTTTTCCGGATTGGAATAAGTGTACTCTTTGTCTCCGTTTCACTTATTGTCAACGCACTCAAAAACCCGCGTATATATAGTCTTTCTCAACTCTCGAAAATTCTAGTATTTTCCGCGCTCGTCCTATGCGTAAACAAAGCGTCTTCCAGAATGTTCTCGAAAGGAGCGCATTCGCCAGAATTTATAGTCGAGAGACAGGGCCTCATTTCGCGTCCAAATAGGATTTTCGCAGGTGTTTGACCTGTGGACTCATTAATGGCGGATCGATAAGCCAATGCAAATAGGGAAAGATATTGGTCCCAATCTCTCTGGTGGCTGGAAACTACTTTGGACAGGTATTTTCCAATAGTCCTGTTCATTCTCTCGGCCATTCCATCTGACTGTAGATGCAACGCCGTTGTCCTGGTTTTCTTCATTCCCAGCTTGTCACAAGTTTCCTGGAATACATGGCTTTCGAAAGTCCTTCCCTGATCGCTGTGTACACTCCATATCGGCAGATGAATTGCTTCACCAATACATCCGCGACAGTTGTGGCTTCTTGATTTGGGATCGCGTAAACTTCTACCCACTTTGTGAAATAATCCATCACAACCAGGATGTATCTACCACCATTTTTTGTCGTCAGAAATGGTCCAGCGATGTCTAAAGCAATCCTTTCGAATGGGCCTCCAACATTATACTGCTTCATGGGTGCCTTTCTCTTGCGATGTGGTCCATTACTCGTAGCACAAGACGTACACTTCTTACTCCAGTCCTTAACATCGTCGGAGCTGAAATCCAATAAAACCTTTCACGGACTCGATGAAGGGGTTTCTTCACTCCCAGATGACCTCCTGATGGACTGTCGTGTAACTTCCTCAGTACCTCAGCTATTCTCGTTCTCGGGATGACTAACTGTCTTCTATTTTCGGAACCATCATCGTTTTCCAGGGTTCATTTCAACAGGCCTTCTTCCAGGACAAGGGAATCCCACTGGCCCCAATATGCCTTGAGTGTCGGTGAAAATCTTGACACTTCTTGCCAGGTGGGTCGCCGATTTTCTTCCTTCCATTGCCGAATCATCTACAGGTGAGGATCATTCTCCTGATCCTCTCTGATCCTGGTGGTTGACCTTTCTTCGTTGACTACTGTAGTTATTTAAACTGTAGCTTCCTTAGATTTTGCCTTGCAGTGGGAATAGTCTGCTGGGCACGGCCGTCTAGACAGGGAGTCGGCATTTCTGTGGCTCACGCCAGCCCGATGTTCGATGAGAGGGTCTTTGGAACGATGCTGGGTCGGTTGGTCTTGGTTTGCTTGGGTCCTAGGGCGCTTACACGAACTGCGTACATGCCCTAGCTCGCCGCAATTCCAGCATCTAATCTTCTTCGGCCTTCTGTCTACCATGATTCTGATCAAGTTGACGATCTGGTCAAGTCTATCTTCGTCACCTTCTTCTTGAATGGTCCTGACTTTGTTGTACCCCGAAGCCTTCGTGGTTGCTTCATATTCAAGAGCATCAGTTAGTGCATCGACCAACGTTTTGGGATGGGCTAAACGAAGCGTCCTCTGTATATCAGGGTCACGTAAGCCATCAATAAAAGCCTGGATGCCCAGACATTCCATCATGTTCTCCGGTGCTGATGGATAAGCAAATCGAACTAGTCGGGCGATATCCACTTTATACTTTTGAAGAGTTTCGTCCCGTTTCTGCCTTCAGTTCATCATCTGAGATTGGTACAAGTGTTCTAGATGTTCGTGACCATATCGCATGTCCAACCTCTTCTTCAGCTGCTCGAAGTCATCCGTTTCTTCAAGGGGTATCGTCTGAAGCACATCTAAGGCATCTCCCCGAAGCGCAATGGTTAAGTTCACTGCCTTCTCCTTATCGGACCAATTATTCGCTCTAGCGGCTGCTTCAAACTGTTTAACATAGTTGGTCCACGACATCTTTCCATCGAACGTTGGGGCCTTGACTCGGGCAAAAATGCCAATATCTTCTGTCTTGGGGTGTGCTTCTGGCTTGCATGGTTTTATTTGTTTGATCTTTTTTGAAGCTTGCTTCTTATTGCAGGACATAGGCCTTTTGGGAAGGCTAGTGAACTCGTGAAACGTTACGAAAAAGCGTTAGACATGCGATTACTCATTCAAGCGGCTGTGCGCAATCTCTCTTGCCCCTACTGAGCTCGCACACCCATAGGTGTGAAAAATTGTCAAAAATTGTAAAAATTTTGATAAAATGGTTAATAATTGCCAAAAATTTGGAAAAATGATCAAAAATTGTCAAAAACTGTCAAAATTTTGAAAAAATGGTTAATAATTGCCAAATATTTTCGAAAATTGTCATAAATTGTCAAAAATGGACAATAATTGTCAAAAATTTTCGAAAAATTGTCAAAAATGGTCAATAATTGTCAAAGACGGTCAATAATTGTCAAAACCAATCAAAATTCGTCAGAAATTGTCAAATATGGTCCAAAAGGATCAATAATTGTTAAAATTTTGAAAAATGGTCAAAAATTGTCAAAATTTTGAAAAAATGGTCAATAATTGCCAAATATGTTAAAATTTTTGAAAAATTGTCAAAAATGGTCAATAATTGTCAAAGACGGTCAATAATTGTAAAAATTCGTCAAAAACTGTCAAAAATGGTCAATAATTGTTAAAATTTTTGAAAAATTGTAAAAAAATTATTAAATATGGTCAAAAATTGTCAAGAATTTGGAAAAATTGTCAAAAACTGTCAAAATTTTTGAAAAATGGTCAGATTTTTCGAAAAATTGTAAAAAATGGTCAATAATTATAAGAAACTGTCAAAAATGGTCAATAATTTTTAAAAATTTTGAAAAATGCTCAAAATTTTTGAAAAATTGTCAAAAATGGTCAATAATTGTCAGAACCTGTCAAAAATGCTCAATAATTGTTAAAATTTGGAGAAATGGTCTAAAATGGTCAAAATTTTTGAAAAATTGTCAAAAATGATCAATTATTGTCAAAACTGTCAAAATTGGTCAATAATTATTAAAATTTGAAAAAATTGTCAAAAATTAAATTGTCAAAAACTGTCAAAAACTGTCAAAAATTGTCAAAAATTGTCAAAAATTGTCAAAAATTGTCAAAAATTGTCAAAAATTGTCAAAAATTGTCAAAAATTGTCAAAAATTGTCAAAAATTGTCAGAATTTTGAAAGAATGGTCAATAATTGTCAAAAATGGTCAATAATTGTCAAAATTCGTCAAAAATGGTCAAAAATTGTCAAAGTTTTTGAAAAATGGTGAAAAATTCACGAAAAATGGTCATTCTATGGTGACGACCGCTCACCTTTTTTTTCTTCTGCTGGCGTGTCTTGTGTTCTTGAATCTTCCATTTTCCTCTCCAACTCCTGGATTTTCTTTCGTCCATTGTTATTATCTTATTCTCCATATCTGATTTTAGAGACAAAATTTTATTTTCCACTTCAGCGGCAATGTCATTTTTCATTGATAAGATATCGGCAGAAATATCGTTCTTCATAGTAAAAATCTTACCACATGCTGGAACCTGGATTTATTAATAAGAAGGAAATATCAAAAATAACCAAAATGACAGTATCCCAAACAGTTTTTAGACCGCTAAACGTGGATACTGGACCAAAAAATGAAGATCAGAATACAAGCTATAGAAATGAATTACCTGAGATTTGTGAAAGGAATAACAAGTCGAGAGAGGATGAAGAATGTAGAGATAAGAGGGGAGCTAGAAATAAAATCCATGCCAGATTACACAGAAGAAAGCCAAACAAATGAATGAATTATTTTACTGTAGTGAAATTTGTTAATAAGTAGTTTTATAACTTCAACAATTGTTTTATCTCAATTAGAAGAACTTCAACTCAACAACAAACAGCAGGACATTTCTGCAGGAGGTATCTGCCATTAATATCCTTATTTTTTTTAATGAAATAATCGATTCAGATCCTACTTTCAAACAAAGTCGGTTGAATGATCGCAACTTCATCCTGTTGAATGGAATTCGTGCTGGAACGTAGAGACGATGAGCCTTACAGGAAGCTTCTTCATTGCAAACTCATAACAGGTAGAATTTGCGCCAAGCCTCTACCGATAACAAAATATTTGTTTTGATGATGAACATATCTTTTATTGAATAAAATTTGCTTTTCTGGAAAAATGCCAACAAATATCGGTCCTTTTTATACACTACACGATTCGTTGTTTTTCCGATAAATGTGCCATTATTCTTAATTTACCTTTAAACTTGGTGCTAATTTGAAATTAGTATCAGTTTTTACAATTTGTACATAAATATTGATGTGGTTGACGTTTTTAACGCCTACTATTGTTTTTTGTTTAATTTTAAAAACGTACAAGGTCATATTATTAGACAGTACAATTTGATTTAGAAAATTAAAACTGATATTCTATAAGACATTTTGTATCAAAGTGATACATTGCTATAATTTTTGGAAAGAGAAAAAAATAAGCTTCCTTCGGATACGTCACTCGACCTAGGTTGTCATTTCAAAAAATTCAACATGGTGGCTAAACGCTGACGTCAAAAACATTTGATATTTACTTTAAAATATACAGAATAACGTCTCATTCATCGTTCTGGAATTTCATATATTTCCCTTTATGCGAGACTTTTTAGCAACGCTGTATAATACAAAACCATATGAAAAATTTGTTGTTCAACCCTGTATATGGATGATTAAAGGGCGAGTAGATGCTTAAAAAATGATGGCACACTCCAAAATTACAGCCCATCAATCGTCTTCGTGCAGTTATTTCTACTAAAATCCAGAACATAAACGAGGCCCCATAATTTTCTACTTCTAACGGTTAAATTTATGTGTTTGGATAATTCAGTATTGACCAGTTGGTAGCCTTGACTGAATATCAGCATGAAATCATACCATTAACCTAGTTGGGCAGCAAAGAAATTATATTTTTTGTTCGTTCTAAATTCGTATTCAAGTAAAATTTTTTTTAAATCCAGCTTACGAGGGTATTTTGGTATTTTGGTCTTTCCTCGAAGAGGGTTGATAGCGGAAAGGGCTGTCCCTCGTGGCGTTGAAAAAAATGGAAACGACCGTTGGCAGACGTCAATTGTCTTATGGTCAGGGTTGAAGATTGGGGTGGCTAATGAGAGGCTAATGGTCTAGGGCGGTATTTTGGTTTAGGACTGTATCCTGGTCTAGGGCTTGTATCATAGTCTAGGTCTTGGGACTTTGCTTACCACAGTAAAATTAATTAGATAGGAAAGGTATAAAAGCGATACAAAAATGGAGGTCTTTCCTCGAAGAGGGTTGATAGCGGAAAGGGCTGTCCCTCGTGGCGTTGAAAAAAATGGAAGCGACCGATGGCAGACGTCAATTGTCTTATGGTCAGGGTTGAAGATTGGGGTGGCTAATGAGAGGCTAATGGTCTAGGGCGGTATTTTGGTTTAGGGCTGTATCCTGGTCTAGGGCTTGTATCCTAGTCCAGGTCTTGGTACTGTGCTTACCACAGTAAAATTAATTAGACAGGAAAGGTATAAAAGCGATACAAAAATGGAGGTCTTTCCTCGGAGAGGGTCGATAGCGGAAAGGGCTGTCCCTCGTGGCGTTGAAAAAAATGGAAGCGACCGTTGGCAGACGTCAATTGTCTTTTGGTCAGGGTTGAAGATTGGGGTGGCTAATGAGAGGCTAATGGTCTAGGGCGGTATTTTGCTTTAGGGCTGTATTCTGGTCTAGGGCTTGTATCATAATCTAGGTCTTGGTACTGTGCTTACCACAGTAAAATTAATTAGACAGGAAAGGTATAAAAGCGATACAAAAATGGAGGTCTTTCCTCGGAGAGGGTCGATAGCGGAAAGGGCTGTCCCTCGTGGCGTTGAAAAAAATGGAAGCGACCGATGGCAGACGTCAATTGTCTTTTGGTCAGGGTTGAAGATTGGGGTGGCTAATGAGAGGCTAATGGTCTAGGGCGGTATTTTGGTTTAGGGCTGTATCCTGGTCTAGGGCTTGTATCATAGTCTAGGTCTTGGGACTTTGCTTACCACAGTAAAATTAATTAGATAGGAAAGGTATAAAAGCGATACAAAAATGGAGGTCTTTCCTCGAAGAGGGTTGATAGCGGAAAGGGCTGTCCCTCGTGGCGTTGAAAAAAATGGAAGCGACCGTTGGCAGACGTCAATTGTCTTATGGTCAGGGTTGAAGATTGGGGTGGCTAATGAGAGGCTAATGGTCTAGGGCGGTATTTTGGTTTAGGACTGTATCCCGGTCTAGGGCTCGTATCCTAGTCTAGGTCTTGGTACTGTGCTTACCACAGCAAAATTAATTAGATAGGAAAGGTATAAAAGCGATACAAAAATGGAGGTCTTTCCTCGAAGAGGGTTGATAGCGGAAAGGGCTGTCCCTCGTGGCGTTGAAAAAAATGGAAGCGACCGATGGCAGACGTCAATTGTCTTTTGGTCAGGGTTGAAGATTGGGGTGGCTAATGAGAGCCACTAATGGTCTAGGGCGGTATTTTGGTTTAGGGCTGTATCCTGGTCTAGGGCTTGTATCATAGTCTAGGTCTTGGGACTTTGCTTACCACAGTAAAATTAATTAGATAGGAAAGGTATAAAAGCGATACAAAAATGGAGGTCTTTCCTCGAAGAGGGTCGATAGCGGAAAGGGCTGTCCCTCGTAGCGTTGAAAAAAATGGAAGCGACCGTTGGCAGACGTCAATTGTCTTAGGGTCAGGGTTGAAGATTGGGGTGGCTAATGAGAGGCTAATGGTCTAGGGCGGTATTTTGGTTTAGGGCTGTATCCCGGTCTAGGGCTTGTATCATAATCTAGGTCTTGGGACTTTGCTTACCACAGTAAAATTAATTAGATAGGAAAGGTATAAAAGCGATACAAAAATGGAGGTCTTTCCTCGAAGAGGGTCGATAGCGGAAAGGGCTGTCCCTCGTGGCGTAGAAAAAAATGGAAGCGACCGTTGGCAGACGTCAATTGTCTTATGGTCAGGGTTGAAGATTGGGGTGGCTAATGAGAGGCTAATGAGAGTCTAGGGCGGTATTTTGGTTTAGGGCTGTATCCCGGTCTAGGGCTTGTATCATAGTCTAGGTCTTGGGACTTTGCTTACCACAGTAAAATTAATTAGATAGGAAAGGTATAAAAGCGATACAAAAATGGAGGTCTTTCCTCGATGAGGGTTGATAGCGGAAAGGGCTGTCCCTCGTGGCGTTGAAAAAAATGGAAGCGACCGTTGGCAGAAGTTAATTGTCTTATGGTCAGGGTTGAAGATTTGGGTGGCTAATGAGAGGCTAATAGTCTAGGGCGGTATTTTGGTTTAGGGCTGTATCCCGGTCTAGAGCTTGTATCCTAGTCTAGGTCTTGGGACTTTGCTTACCACAGTAAAATTAATTAGATAGGAAAGGTATAAAAGCGATACAAAAATGGAGGTCTTTCCTCGAAGAGGGTTGATAGCGGAAAGGGCTGTCCCTCGTGGCGTTGAAAAAAATGGAAGCGACCGTTGACAGACGTCAATTGTCTTATGGTCAGGGTTGAAGATTGGGGTGGCTAATGAGAGGCTAATGAGAGTCTAGGGCGGTATTTTGGTTTAGGGTTGTATCCTGGTCTAGGGCTTGTATCCTAGTCCAGGTCTTGGTACTGTGCTTACCACAGTAAAATTAATTAGACAGGAAAGGTATAAAAGCGATACAAAAATGGAGGTCTTTCCTCGGAGAGGGTCGATAGCGGAAAGGGCTGTCCCTCGTGGCGTTGAAAAAAATGGAAGCGACCGTTGGCAGACGTCAATTGTCTCATGGGCAGGGTTGAAGATTGGGGTGGCTAATGAGAGGCTCATGGTCTAGGGCGGTATTTTGGTTTAGGGCTGTATCCCGGTCTAGGGCTTGTATCATACTTTAGGTCTTGGGACTGTGCTTACCACAGTAAAATTAATTAGATAGAAAAGGTATAAAAGCGATACAAAAATGGAGGTCTCTCCTCGAAGAGGGTTGATAGCGGAAAGGGCTGTCCCTCGTGGCGTTGAAAAAAATGGAAGCGACCGTTGGCAGACGTCAATTGTCAGTTGGTTGAAGATTGGGGTGGCTAATAAGACGACGAGCGAGTCGATAGACATGTTACAAATTTTTATACAGTGCAACCCATTTTATGATCTTCACAAATCAACAAATTCTCATGTTTATACCTTTAAAACTCAAAACAAATTACATTTTTCGAGAAAAAAAAATTCGCTACCCCAACTCTTTTTATACGATTAAATTTTATTGGAATCGCAATTATTTCAGTGGGAATTCTCTGAAAACCTTATTTCTTCGGTGGTATGATGTAATATCTCTTTCAACATGTATGAGCTGGAAAATATATTACTTTTTTTTCCACCAAAGCTTTTTCTCTTTACCGCCGCATTGCGAAGAAGGTTCGCGGGGCATAAACCTTAATATCTGTATATAAAAACAAAATTATCTTACCTTATATTCTTGCCGGATCAACTTTGATGTAAGAGAATGAATATTTATCACAAATCCATGATGAAAATTCATAGAAAACGGAGAACAACGAAAAAAAATGGTGAGGTTGTTTTCGAACTTTGCCTAGCTACCAAGGAGTGGAGTTTATGAAGATGAATGTTGAATGTTTTTTTTATAAATTCAATATACAGGGTGTTTCGAAAGTGATCTGAAATATTGTTATTAGTCCAGGCGAATTAACTTTTTTGAAAAAAAGATTGCTATCTAAAGTTTGGTTGGTGGAAGTTGTAGAGGGGGTTACTACAAATAGGGGGGGAAAGTATGCAACATCTGAAAAGTGGGAGGGATGATTTAGGGGGTGGAAAAAGACATTATTGCGATTTCCGGCCAAAGTTGAGGTCCTAGAAAAAAAAGTAAATCTAAGAGATCTACAACTTTTATATCGTTGACTTTTTCACATAACCGTTTTGAACTGATATATACAGGGTAGTATTTTAAAGTCTGTTGCCTTGTCACTTTAAAAGTTCTGACCTTTTATCCGGTGAGCCAAGTCCGATCCTGACTTTCTGCAACATTAGTATACTTACTAGTATGGACAAAATAAATGAATTGATGTAAGTAGTTGACAATCCACCAAATTGTCATCAATTTCGAAATTATAGTTTTGGAGTTATGAATAAAAATGTATTTTTAATTTCTATCCTATAACTCAACAAAGGAGGTCCGTAGAAAAAAAAATTATGAGAAGTACTGATATTATTCATTCCCAAGTTTTGGCCTCTCATTCCTGGGACACCCTGTATATTAGAAACAGCAAAACAGCTGCTTACACGTATATAAGATGTTTCGGAGCGAATGCTGTAGCAACTCAACGCTTAATAATTAAAACAGTTTTTTATATTATCTTAGGAGTGAGTACCAGAATAATCGTCATTTTCGCTATTCATCATGATTAACCTTAAAAAGCTCTACTTTGATAACTTTTGACGATTATTGACCATTTCTCAAAATTTTGACAATTTTTGACCATTTTTCAAAATTTTAACAATTATTGACCATTTTTCAAAAATTTAACAAATATTGACCATTTTTGAGAATTACTGACCATTTTGACTGTTTTTTAAATTAGTGACCATTTTTCCAAATTTTCGACCATTTTTTGAAATGATGACAATTTTTAACCATTTTTAACAGTTTTTAACAATAATTGACAATTTTGAACCATTTTTGATAGTTTTTGACCATTTTTGACAATTTTTCCAAATTTTAGACCATTTTTCCAAATTTTTGACCATTTTTGACAATTATTGACCATTTTTGACCATATTTCAAAATTTCTGACAATTTTTTAGAAGCTTTATCAATTTTTGACAATTATCAACTATTTTTCAAAATTTTGACAATTTTTAACAATAATTGTCCATTTTTAACAGTTTTTGACAATTTCTGATAGTTTTTGATAGTTTTTGTCCATAATTGGCCACTTTTGACAATTTTTCAATATTATTGACCATTTTTGATAGTTTTTGACAATTATCGACTATTTTTCAAAATTTTAACAATTATTTACCAATTTTGACAATAATTGTCCATTTTTGACAGTTTTTAAAAATAATTGACAATTTTTAACCATTTTTGAGAGTTTTTGACAATTTTTGACAATTTTTCAAAGTTTTTCAAAATTATTGACCATTTTTGATAGTTTTTGACAATTATCGACCATTTTTCAAAATTTTAACAATTTTTGACAACTATTGACCAATTTTGACAATAATTGTCCATTTTTGGCAGTTTTTAAAAATATTGACAATTTTTAACCATTTTTGATAGTTTTTGACCATTTTTCAAAATTTTAAACGATTTTTCAAAATTATTGACCATTTTTGATAATTATTGACAATTATGGACCATTTTTTCCAAATTTTTGACCATTTTTGACAATTATTGACAATTTTTGACCATATTTCAAAAACTTTAACAATTTTTGACTATTATCAACTATTTTCCAAAATTTGGACAATTTTTAACAATAATTGTCCTTTTTTTGACAATTTTTGAGTTTTTCAAGAGTTGATTTTTCAAAAATTTTAACAATTTTTCAAAATTTTTGACCATTTTTGACAGTTTTTGACCATTTTTGACAATATTTGAAAATTTTTGACTATTTTAAAAAAAAAATTCAAATTTTTGACAATTGACCATTTTTGAAAATGTTTGACCATTTTTCAAAAATTTTTGACAATTATCGACCATTTTTGACAGTTTTTGACAATAATTGACAATTTTTGACAATTATTGACCATTTTTGACCATAATTGGAAATGGAAAGGTATCTTTAATTGGTGATCTTCCAGTAAATACTTCTTTAAAAAAATCTACTACTTCATGTACTGGGATAAGTTATGTTTATTACCATATTTAATATTACCCAACTAGAATGAATATAACCGAATATGTTATCGTCTACTTCTATGATATTTATATTTTTGGTCAAGTTCATGTTTATATTTATTATTGAATGTTATATATTTGTTTATCGTAAATCTACGTGATGAACTTGACTCTCGATACCTGTCGACCTCGTGGGCTTTATTTATGCATTCTTTAACGTTCAATGATTCATTGAAAATAGTTTCAAGATAATTTATTATATGCCAAAAGGCATCACACATTGATAAAATACAAGAATTTAAAAAAAGGGCCCACAGTTTTTGGCGTTTTTTGAGCTGATTTTGAGGTTGTGTGAGAAAGTTAACCATACAAAAGTTGTAGATCTTTTAGAGTTTAGATGAATATAATTATAATATATAGGAATTTATTGAAAATCACTCGAAGTATGCATACCTAGGACTCACAGTATTTATGATTTACTTAGAATTAATATATCGTATATACAAAGATTAAAATACAAAATAAACACAAATATGAAGAGTAAGTCCTAATATTTATTTATTTTCACTATAATTTGTTGGTAAAATTTGGCATGTTGAGTTATCCTGTAACAAACTTTGACAATAATGTCTTCAGCTATGGATGATTTATTGAATAAGTTTGCCGAAAAAAGAACAAGAGAAGTGTATTTAAAATTTTGTGCGAGAACCATTAATTGTAAACGGCTTTTTTAAAATAAATATAGGTATATTTATTTTATTCAAAAAAATGCTATTATTTCTTTTATGAAATCTCCTATTTCACGGTAGTCCGATAGAAGGGCCCTTCGAAAAATTTTGATACAGGGCATATTTATGGTGAGCTACGCCACTGATAAAATACACAAGTAAAGTTGAAGAGAGATAAACTTTATTGTCATGAAAAATTTTACAATTTTTTGGACAAACCGACATAATTTAAAAATAGATAAAATTTAAAAATAAAAATTCACAACAAAATATAAAAATAGATAAAATATAAAAATGAAAATTCATAACAAAATATGAAAATAGATAAAATATAAAAATAAAAATTCATGACAAAATATAAAAATAAAAATTCACAACAAAATATAAAAATAGATAAAATATAAAAATTAAAATTCATAACAAAATATAAAAATAGATAAAATATTAAAATTAAAATTCACAACAAAATATAAAAAAAGGTAATATATAAAAATAAAAATTCATGACAAAATATTAAAATAAAAATTCACAATAAAATATAAAAATAGATAAAATATAAAAATGAAAATTCATGACAAAATATAAAAATAGATAAAATATGAAAATAAAAATTCACAACAAAATATAAAAAAGAAAATATAAAAATGAAAATTCATAACAAAATATAAAAATAGATAAAATATAAAAATAAAAATTCATGACAAAATATAAAAATAAAAATTCGTGACAATATATGAAAATAGATAGAATATAAAAATAAAAATTCACAACAAAATATAAAAATAGATAAAATATAAAAATTAAAATTCATAACAAAATATAAAAATAGATAAAATATTAAAATTAAAATTCACAACAAAATATAAAAAAAGATAATATATAAAAATAAAAATTCATGACAAAATATAAAAATAAAAATTCACAACAAAATATAAAAAAAGATAAAACATAAAAATAAAAATTTATAACAAAATATAAAAATAGATAAAATATAAAAATAAAAATTCATGACAAAATATAAAAATAGATAAAATATAAAAATAAAAATTCACAACAAAATATAAAAAAAGATAAAATATAAAAATGAAAATTCATTACAAAAAATAAAAATAGATAAAATATAAAAATAAAAATTCACAACAAAATATAAAAATAGATAAAATATAAAAATTCATGACAAAATATAAAAATAGATAAAATATAAAAATGAAAATTCACAACAAAATATAAAAAAAGAAAATATAAAAATGAAAATTCATAACAAAATATAAAAATAGATAAAATATAAAAATAAAAATTCATGACAAAATATAAAAATAAAAATTCACAACAAAATATAAAAATAGATAAAATATAAAAATTAAAATTCATAACAAAATATAAAAATAGATAAAATATTAAAATTAAAATTCACAACAAAATATAAAAAAAGATAATATATAAAAATAAAAATTCATGACAAAATATAAAAATAAAAATTCACAATAAAATATAAAAATAGATAAAATATAAAAATGAAAATTCATGACAAAATATAAAAATAGATAAAATAAAAATTCACAACAAAATATAAAAAAAGAAAATATAAAAATGAAAATTCATAACAAAATATAAAAATAGATAAAATATAAAAATAAAAATTCATGACAAAATATAAAAATAAAAATTCGTGACAATATATGAAAATAGATGGAATATAAAAATAAAAATTCACAACAAAATATAAAAATAGATAAAATATAAAAATTAAAATTCATAACAAAATATAAAAATAGATAAAATATTAAAATTAAAATTCACAACAAAATATAAAAAAAGATAATATATAAAAATAAAAATGCATGACAAAATATAAAAATAAAAATTCACAATAAAATATAAAAATAGATAAAATATAAAAATGAAAATTCATGACAAAATATAAAAATAAAAATTCACAACAAAATATAAAAATAGATAAAATATAAAAATTCATGACAAAATATAAAAATAGATAAAATTTAAAAATGAAAATTCATAACAAAATATAAAAATAGATAAAATATTAAAATAAAAATTCACAACAAAATATAAAAAAAGATAAAATATAAAAATAAAAATTCATGACAATATATGAAAATAGATAGAATATAAAAATAAAAATTCACAACAAAATATAAAAATAGATAAAATATAAAAATTAAAATTCATAACAAAATATAAAAATAGATAAAGTATAAAAATAAAAATTCACAACAGAATATAAAAATAGATAAAATATAAAAATAAAAATTCATGACAAAATATAAAAATAGATAAAATATAAAAATGAAAATTCATGACAAAATATAAAAATAGATAAAATATAAAAATAAAAATTCACAACAAAATAAAAAAAAATAAAAATATTGACTATGTAACGTAACTCTTAAGTCTAGGGTAGATTGTAGAATTCTGCCATTGAATGACTTGATCTGTAGTTGAATGATCAAGGCATATGGGCGCAGGGCTTTGCGGACGACAAAGTGATTGTCACCAATGGGAAATTCCCAGAGGTGGTTATGAATGTCCTACAGGAAGCACTGCGAGGAATGGTGCCTCAAAGAGGACCTTTCAGTTAATCAAAAAAAAACTAGCTGCTTTTACCAATAGAAGAGTTCTCCCGCAGGGTAGAGTACTGTTGTTCGGAGAAGAACTAGAAATATCCAGTGACGTTAAATATCTGGGAGTGACCCTTGATTCCAAACTGAATTGGAAGGCACACGTGGAAAAAATTACTACCCAGGTAGTGGCAATGCAGAAGAGTTATGGGCAAAACCTGGGGAATACGACCTGAGGTGGTTCACTGGCTCTACATAACTGTGATACGGCCAATGATCACCTATGAAACAATAATCTGGTGGAGGAGACAAAGACAAGCCCTTCTTGGTATTTCCGTAATGTACTTGTACTTGAAAAAACCGTTATTGTTATGTTTGAACAATGAACTAAAATTTGAAATAACCGAAATATTTACCATTCTAAAAAGTGCGATAGAAAAAATAAATCACCTTGTTGAAAAAGGTTTTTCGTGTGCCGTCGACAGAAGGGATTATTATTTAAGTCCACTGAGTAAAAATGTCGTGCCCGAGAGACGAAAAAAACCACCCTTTTATCCAGCCGAAGCCAAATCGAAGTAAATTTGGCTATTATTAACTGTCGATATAAAAAATATGAGAAGCTGTCATGCTTTTTAGGCAATAACTACGACAGATCTATCGCTTTCATTTCACACAAAAAATATATTTCTTTTTAAAAAGTTCGTAGAGTTTGTCTTAAAACTAGAAGGGTTAAAAATTATCTGGAATAATATTTTTATAGGGGTAAATATAAGGAAAAACTGGTGAAAATTTTTACGCGAGTTACCTTCGAAAGAAAAAGTATAACCGAAAATCTGCGAATTGGTTTTTATTTCGACACAATTCGGCTTTACTAACGATTTTTCAATGCCGGAGCATAGGAAGAGTATTAAAAGCTTTTATCCGAGAATAAAAAAAGTATTGAGGTGAATTTTTTGGTTTGAATTGGAGTCGAATTTAAATATAGTGGTTGAAGTGAGAATGTAAATGTTACCATTTGCACTGACGTATTTGGAGGAAAGTGTCAGTAGTAAGAGACATGAAATACCCTCGAGAATATATATGATGCTGGTACATTCATTATAACGTGTGTATAGCTTAATTTGATTCTCTAAGAGAATTGGAATGGGGTCTCAGTAGAAGTCGTTGTTGTAATGAGGACAAGGTTCTACTTTGAACTAAAACACTCAAATAAAATATTCCTCTTTACCGAAATTATAAATATTATCAAAAAATGTTTAACTCGTTGTTTTGACACCTTCCAGTATTTTTTGTTGATACTTGGCTAACAGTTTACATAATTATGGCGTAATGAAAATCATAGTTTCGAACTCGCGTATATAATTCTGGAAAATTCTTGAATTTCCCACGCTCGTCATATGCGCAAACAAAACGGTATTTCTGGAATGTTCTCGAAAAACGCGCATTCGCCAAAATGTTTAGTTGAGTGACAGGACCGGTTTCGAATTGGTGACTTCGTAACATTATTTATTTTATTATTTATTAGCTCTAGGTCCTTTTCTAATGCCTCTATCTTATTTTTTGGTTTTCCTCTCCTTCTTTTACATTTCTTTTGTAGCTCTGTTATTTGCAAGTCTCTCTATGTGCCCTAAGAATCTTATACGTTGCGACCTAACTACCATCGATATCAGAGGACTTTCATATAATTCCATGAGGTCCTGATTTGTTCTTTTGATCCAGATATCTTCTACTTCCCCCCCCCCCCCATTCATTCTTCTGAGTAATTTTCTCTCCCATATAACTAGTAATATCTCTTTTTGTTTATTTATTATCCACAGCTCTGCTCCAGATGATCGTTTGATAAATTCTCTTTTTTGTTTTTCTTAATACCGATCTCGATTTAAATGTCTTCAATTGTGCTCCTGCGCTCCTGTTTCCTTTTGTTAATCTTGTAATAATTTGTATTCATTTCTTTCATAAAATCACATCGATTCCGTTCCACATAAAAGGAAGCCACTTGAAGTTTGCCACCTGACTTGCGCAGAAACCAAAATCGGTCTTGTTTATCTACGTCGCCTCGTAACGACCGTTTCATGACGACAGCCATTTTATTATTGACATTTGAGGTTGTGTTTGAGGCAATCATTTACAGTCGAATATTTTTGATTTTTGAATATTTTAAGACTAGTTTATCTGTGAGTGTTGTGTTTTATTTGATCTAAAACCTTTCCTCTTAAAAAATTTGTTGGTGTGGAAAAATTATCCTCAGTCAAGGCCGACAGATTCTTAAAAAGTCCGAAAATGTTACGCTACTGATTTGAAGTCGAATGTCAATTTTACAATTTGGCGCTGGTTTTGACAAATTCGCGCATACGACTGCAACTTCAGGTGGGTTCTTCTTGCTTTTGGCAGAAGAGTTTCTAGACACCCTGTATAAGAATCTATCGATAAAGCGATTAATATTTTTGTAAAGTTAGCATTTTTAGAGCAACCTGCAGCTTCAAATATCATCCGCTTCAATAAAAAAATATTAAAATCTATTCAACTTTCTAGAGAATCTCAATAATTCGTATAAAATGTCCGTCTTTAAACTTCACCACGTTTTCCAACATGATATATAAAGCCAAAGGTAGTTTTAATAGAAACGTATTCTAAAAATACTGCAGACTTCCTTTCGCGAAAACGTAAAATAAAAGTTTTGACCGAGACGTGGTTGGGGGAAAAAAAGTGGATTTTAAAACCCTCGAGAGTGAAACAATTAATGCTACTTTATTGAAAAAGTCCGTAGGCGAATTAGAGTGATATACAGGGTGGACAGTATTGTAAACGTCTGTTTGAATCAAAAACAATAAGGTGGTGTTAAAATTGGTCTTCATTGACTACTAATTACTCGAGTTCCAGTCGAAGTTGATCCAAATTCATTCAAATCAACGGATTATATTCACGGGAGCATGTCGAGTTGACGTCGTTGAATAATCGTAATTTGCTCCTTGCACTTCTTGACGGCGAACATTCGGAACGAATACAGAACGTCCTCAATTTAAAAGTAATTGAATTTTCTTTAAATTGTTCTGTCATCTTCTAGTACTAGTTCTTTGTAGACATTATAACATATTTCTGCTGTTGTATCATCTTTTCTGTTTATTCAGTTTACTCTATACTGATACACTGCCGAGCATGTAGCTAAACATTTTTAATGAAGTTCGAATATTGTTATGGGGAACGACATTAAGGAATAAAACTTAGCATTGTATTACCCCCACTTACATTCAACGAGGCATACTCTGAATTAAATTAAGGATCACATTCTGATCCATATTATTCCACACCTGCAAGAGCAATTCTCTAAGCTCCTGGGCATTTCTTGGAGCTGGTGTATGCCTTCGGATACGCTGCCCTAACTCATCCCAGGCATGTTCGATGGGATTCATATCTGGACTGCATGCTGGCCAATTAAACCGCCTAAACCCTACTTCATCTAGTTATTCACTTACAATCCTGACAGCGTGTAGTCTTGCATTATCATATATAAAAATGCCTTGCTCGCCCATTGTAACCATGAAAGGCACAACATCATCATCATCCTCATCATCATCATCTTCATCATGTCAAGTGATTTCGAACAAAATCCAATCTTGCAATTCGATTCCGGCGGTTCAATGTTGGCCCATCCTTCTTTAAGACAATCCATTAGCACGAAGCCTTCTTCTAACTGTCCATTCGCTAACATTAACTTTTCTAACCTCTTGAAGCTGATTTCGCAGCAAAACCTCAGAAGCTGTTCTATTCTGCAAACTTGATTTTATTTTTAAAATTATTTGCAATTTCTTAAATTATTTAAAGTGACCTACATATTTTGCTCGGCAGTGTATAAATAATTGTCTGTCTCTTCCGGATAATTTCCGAAACAACTTAACCGATTTTGCTGATAAAATAGACCATCAAGAAAGACATATTCTACTTTTTTTTATTTTTTTTTTTCAGTTTGTAATAATTGAAGACGGATTCTAAAGAAGATGCTTTAATTTCGACGGAAAACTGTTAATGTGAGTATCGGATTTCTTTTGAATTGTTTTTGTTATAAAAATTATCTCGTTGTTTTTTATTTTTAAAAAGCATTTTGAATTATTTGAAGCTGTTTTATACTTTAACTCACTTAGCAAGATAAATAACAGGTCTAAAAATTTTGTACAAGCTAGTTTTAATTATGGTTGATGTTTTAAACAGTTTTTGAGTACCACACTGTATATAAATCTTTTCCTCTTCGATTTTCCGTATAATATTCGATTATTTTACATTTAATTTCGTTTTAAACATTGAATTTGTTTGAATTTTCAAGAAAAACTAGTAAATTGAATCAGAAGTAAAGTGTTCATTTTTACGTACCACACTGTATATAGATAGTTTTCCCTCCTATTATGCAATTATTTTTAATTTAATTTCAATTTAAATATTACATTTATTTGAATTTTTAAAAAGCAAGTTCCTAATATGAGTCAGAAATAGGGTGTTCATTTGAACTACTACAGTTTTCATCTACCTTCAAATGTTCCCATACCCCAAAAATGCTGAAAAAGCTTCTCTCTTGTTTTAAGATCAACCTTCTCCTTCTCTT
This sequence comes from Lochmaea crataegi, assembly GCA_947563755.1. Classification (NCBI taxonomy): domain Eukaryota; kingdom Metazoa; phylum Arthropoda; class Insecta; order Coleoptera; family Chrysomelidae; genus Lochmaea; species Lochmaea crataegi. Next base: position 16,848 of record CANOBC010000117.1, on the reverse strand, counting down.
ATGAAAAATATGCAATTGTTTTTCATTCAATTTCGTTCAAAACATTGAATTTGTTTGAATTTATAAGAAAAACTAGTAATTTGATTCAGAAGTAAGTTGTTCATTTGAACTACTACAGTTTTCACGTACCATTCAGTTCATAGTTTTCCATTCTGTTTTTTGAAAAATATGCAATTGTTTTTCATTCAATTTCGTTTTAAACATTGAATTTGTTTGAATTTATAAGAAAAACTAGTAATTTCAGTCAGAAACAAGTTGTTCATTTGAACTACTACAGTTTTTACGTACCACTCAGTTCAAAGTTTTCCATTCTGTTTTTTTGGAAAATATGCAATTTTTTTTCATTAAATTCCGTTTTAAACATTAAATTTGTTTAAATTTATAAGAAAAACTAGTAATTTGAGTCAAAAGTAAATTGTTCATTTGAACTACTACAGTTTTTACGTACCACTCAGTTCATGGTTTTCCATTCTGTTTTTCTGAAATATTTGCAATTATTTTTCATTTAATTTCGTTTTCAACTTTGAATTTGTTTGAATTTTTGCGAAAAACTAGTAATTTCAATCAGAAGTAAGTTGTTCATTTGAACTACTACAGTTTTTACGTACAACTCAGTTCATAGTTTTCCATTATGTTTTTTTGAAAAATATGCCTTTGTTTTTCATTCAATTTCGTTTTAAACATTGAATTTGTTTGAATTTATAAGGAAAACTAGTAATTTGAGTCAGAAGTAAGTTTTTCATTTGAACTACTACAGTTTTTGCGTACCACACAGTTCAAAGTTTTCCATTCTGTTTTTCTGAAATATTTGCAATTATTTTTCACTCAATTTCCTTTAAAACATTGAATTTGTTTGAATTTATGAGAAAAGCTAGTAATTTGAATCAGAAGTGTGTTGTTCATTTGAACTACTACAGTTCTTACGTACCACACAGTTCATAGATCGGTTTCCATTCTGTTTTTTTGTTGAAATTTTTGCAATTATTTTCCATTTAATTTCGTTTCAAACATTGAATTTGTTTGAATTTATAAGAAAAACTAGTAATTTGAGTCGGAAGTAAGTTGTTCATTTGAACTACTACAGTTTTCACGTACCATACAGTTCATAGTTTTCCATTCTGTTTTTTTGGAAAATATGCAATTGTCTTTCATTAAATTCCGTTTTAAACATTGAATTTGTTTTTATTTATAAGAAAAACTAGTAATTTGAGTCAGAAGTAAGTTGTTCATTTGAACTACTACCGTTTTTACGTACCAAACAATACATAGTATTCCATTCTATTTTTTGAAAAATATGCAATTGTTTTTCATTCAATTTCGTTTTAAACATAGAATTTGTTTAAATTTATAAGAAAAACTAGTAATTTGAGTCAGAATTAAGTTGTTCATTTGAACTACTACAGTTTTTACGTACCACTCAGTTCATAGTTTTCCATTCTATTTGTTTGAAAAATATGCAATTGTTTTTCATTCAATTTCGTTTTAAACATTGAATTTGTTTGAATTTATAAGAAAAACTAGTAATTTGAGTTATAAGTAAGTTGTTCATTTGAACTACTACAATTTTCACGTACCACTCAGTTCATAGTTTTACATTTTGTTTTTTTGAAAAATATGCAATTGTTTTTCATTCAATTTCGTTTTAAACATAGAATTTGTTTAAATTTATAAGAAAAACTAGTAATTTGAGTCAGAATTAAGTTGTTCATTTGAACTACTACAGTTTTTACGTACCACTCAGTTCATAGTTTTCCATTCTATTTGTTTGAAAAATATGCAATTGTTTTTCATTCAATTTCGTTTTAAACATTGAATTTGTTTGAATTTATAAGAAAAACTAGTAATTTGAGTCAGAAGTAAGTTGTTCATTTGAACTACTACAGTTTTTACGTACCACTCAGTTCATAGTTTTACATTTTGTTTTTTTGAAAAATATGCAATTGTTTTTCATTCAATTTCATTTTAAACATAGAATCTGTTTAAATTTATAACAAAAACTAGTATTTTGAGTTAGGAGTGAGTTGTTCATTTGAACTACTACAGTTTTTACGTACAACTCAGTTCATAGTTTTCCATTCTGTTTTTTTGAAAAATATGCAATTGTTTTTCATTCAATTTCGTTTTAAAAATTGAATTTGTTGAATTTATAAGAAAAACTAGTAATTTGAGTTGGAAGTAAGTTGTTCATTTGAACTACTACAGTTTTCACGTACCATACAGTTCATAGTTTTCCATTCTGTTTTTTTGAAAAATATGCAATTGTTTTTCATTCAATTTCGTTTTAAACATTGAATTTGTTTGAATTTATAAGAAAAACTAGTAATTTGAGTCAGAAGTAAGTTGTTCATTTGAACTACTACAGTTTTTACGTACCAAACAATACATAGTTTTCCATTCTATTTTTTGAAAAATATGCAATTGTTTTTCATTCAATTTCATTTTAAACATAGAATCTGTTTAAATTTATAACAAAAACTAGTAATTTGAGTTAGAAGTGAGTTGTTCATTTGAACTACTACAGTTTTTACGTACAACTCAGTTCATAGTTTTCCATTCTGTTTTTTTGAAAAATATGCAATTGTTTTTTATTCAATTTCGTTTCAAACATTGAATTTGTTTGAATTTATAAGAAAAACTAGTAATTTGAGTCGGAAGTAAGTTGTTCATTTGAACTACTACAGTTTTCACGTACCATACAGTTCATAGTTTTCCATTCTGTTTTTTTGAAAAATATGCAATTGTTTTTCATTCAATTTCGTTTTAAACATTGAATTTGTTTGAATTTATAAGAAAAACTAGTAATTTGAGTCAGAAGTAAGTTGTTCATTTGAACTACTACAGTTTTTACGTACCAAACAATACATAGTTTTCCATTCTATTTTTTGAAAAATATGCAATTGTTTTTCATTCAATTTCATTTTAAACATAGAATCTGTTTAAATTTATAACAAAAACTAGTAATTTGAGTTAGGAGTGAGTTGTTCATTTGAACTACTACAGTTTTTACGTACAACTCAGTTCATAGTTTTCCATTCTGTTTTTTTGAAAAATATGCAATTGTTTTTCATTCAATTTCGTTTTAAAAATTGAATTTGTTGAATTTATAAGAAAAACTAGTAATTTGAGTCAGAAGTAAGTTGTTCATTTGAACTACTCCAGTTTTCACATACCAAACAGTACATAGTTTTCCATTCTATTTTTTTTTTAAATATGCAATTGTTTTTTATTCAATTTCGTTTTCAACATAGAATTTGTTCGAATTTATGTGAAAAACTAGTAATTTGATTCAGAAGTAAGTTGTTCATTTGAACTACTACAGTTTTCACGTACCATTCAGTTCATAGTTTTCCATTCTGTTTTTTTTTTAAATATGCAATTGTTTTTTATTCAATTTCGTTTTAAACATTGAATTTGTTTGAATTTATGTGAAAAACTAGTAATTTGATTCAGAAGTAAGTTGTTCATTTGAACTACTACAGTTTTCACGTACCATTCAGTTCATAGTTTTCCATTCCGTTTTTTTGAAAAATATGCAATTGTTTTCCATTAAATTTCATTTTAAACATTGAATTTGTTTGAATTTATAAAAAAACTAGTAATTTGAGTCAGAAGTAAGCTGTTCATTTGAACTACTACAGTTTTCACATACCAAACAGTACATAGTTTTCCATTCTATTTTTTTTTTAAATATGCAATTGTTTTTTATTCAATTTCGTTTTCAACATAGAATTTGTTCGAATTTATAAGAAAAACTAGTAATTTCAGTCAGAAGTAAGTTGTTCATTTGAACTACTACAGTTTTCACGTACCACTCAGTTCATAGTTTTCCATTTTGTTTTTTTGAAAAATATGCAATTGTTTTTCATTCAATTTCGTTTTAAACATTGAATTTGTTTGAATTTATGCGAAAAACTAGTAATTTGAGTCAGAACTGAGTTGTTCATTTGAACTACTACAGTTTTCACGTACCACACTGTTCATAGTTTTCCATTCTGTTCTTTTGAAAAGTATGCAATTGTTTTTCATTCAATTTTGTTTTAAACATTGAATTTGTTTGAATTTATAAGAAAAACTAGTAATTTGAGTCAGAAGTAAGTTGTTCATTTGAACTACTCCAGTTTTCACGTACCAAACAGTACATAGTTTTCCATTCTATTTTTGTTGAAAAATATGCAATTGTTTTCTATTCAATTTCGTTTTCAACATAGATTTTGTTCGAATTTATGTGAAAAACTAGTAATTTGATTCAGAAGTAAGTTGTTCATTTGAACTACTACAGTTTTCATTCAGTTCATAGTTTTCCATTCTGTTTTTTCGAAAAATATGCAATTGTTTTTCATTAAATTTCGTTTTAAACATTGAATTTGTTTGAATTTATAAAAAAAAACTAGGAATTTGAATCAGAAGTAAGCTGTTCATTTGAACTACTACAATTTTTACGTACCACTCAGTTCATAGTTTTCCATTCTGTTTTTTTGAAAAATATGCAATTGTTTTTCATTCAATTTCGTTTTAAAAATTGAATTTGTTGAATTTATAAGAAAAACTAGTAATTTGAGTCGGAAGTACGTTGTTCATTTGAACTACTAAAGTTTTTAGGTACCACTCAGTTCATAGTTTTCCATTCTGTTTTTTTGAAAAATATGCAATTGTTTTTCATTCAATTTCGTTTTAAACATTGAATTTGTTTGAATTATAAGAAAAACTAGTAATTTGAGTCAGAAGTAAGTTAGTCATTTGAACTACTACAATTTTTACGTACCAAACAATACATAGTTTTCCATTCTATTTTTTGAAAAATATGCAATTGTTTTTCATTCAATTCCGTTTTAAACATTAAATTTGTCTAAATTTATAAGAAAAACTAGTAATTTGAGTCAAAAGTAAGTTGTTCATTTGAACTACTACAGTTTTTACGTACCACTCAGTTCATAGCTTTCCATTCTGTTTTTTTGAAATATTAGCAATTATTTTCCCTTTAATTTTGTTTCAAATATAAAATTTGTTGTCAATTTGAATTACTACATTACAACAGATCTTGTTTGCTGATAATCAACGTGGACGAAGTTGCGGGTAGAAGCTATAGTTTAAAAAAAAATTGGAAAAACGTTTATTTTTGAGGTTAAATACGTCTGTTTAAGAATCTTCCCTTGCTATATTCTTTTATAAAAAGTTAACTGGAAAATCCCTTTTACTTTTGACTGTACTATAACGAAAATCTGACAAATGGAACCAATAATACGAATAGAAGTCGTCCTAAGCTGCCTTCGGGTCTTAATAGAAAAACTTTTAATAACCAACAAAACTTTTTAATCTTTTTAGGTAACATTTCCAAAAGTTCAAAAACTCCAATCCAACGTGATTCACCTCAAGATTATACGTTAATCCTATTTGGGTTTTATTTGACAAGTAACTAAGATTTTTAAGTACAACAACATTGCGTAAGCCAATAGTAATGCCATAAATAACAAGATTAAAATTTGTAAAAGTAAAAGTATATACACACCACAACACCCTGTATAATTCGCTTCATATTATTCTACCTTCATGCATACTTTTTAATGAGATTCACCTCTCTAGAGATCTCAAGGAAGTATACGAGTATCCTCTAGGATTTCATAAAAAGGATATAAAGTAAAAGAAGCTTTTTTGTTCTTTTTTTACTGGAATCGTAGGAATAATTTTCAATTTTATTTATCATGTTTCATGTATAACGTCAATACTTCGATTCGCTTAAAATTTTGTAGTAGCAATACTGGTTGGGTAAGTGGAAACGTCTATCACGATTGTATAAAATCTAGGACATTTCCAGGACAAATACTATCACCGTTACCACGCCTTGAAATATATTTGTAAATATTGTTTTGGTAGAATACGATGGAATGGAGGAAAATGCGATTGTGATGCGAAATTGTGATCTCCAGTTATTGGTTATCCTGTAGGAATTTAGATAATGCAAACTTTAACAAAAAAAAACGATAAAAAACAGGAAACACTAACATACCATGCTTAACAATAAAAACAAAATTGCCTATTCCGCAAAAAACTAATTTTCCCATTATCTCGTTATCTCGAGCACTCTGCTAATTATTCCAAAAATTAATTCCGGAAGCTGTTTAATATTTACATCCCTTTTATCTTTAGTGAAATTATAAAAACATGTTTTAAGATATTAAAGTACACCGTGGTATTTTCCAGATACCAAAAATGCTAAGCACAGACTCTTCAGGCTAAAAAAATTTACATAATTCCCAAAGATGGTCGTAGAAAACGGATAAGCGATTGGGAATTTGTGTCAGAAGGTTGCCGACACCGTTTAAAATAAAAACGCCCCATTTTTTAAATTCATTCAACGATTTTATTATGTAGGCTAGCTTTTAAACAACACGTTTAAAATCGTCAAAAAATGCTTAAAAATCTCAGATATTACTTGACGTTATCTCGCATAACGTTGCAAAGCATGATATTACCAGGAATTAGATTACGTCGCATTACAGTGCATTACATTACGTTCTATTTCGTTCCAACGCATCTTATTACGATGCAAAACATTACGTTACGTTGTGAAGCACGAATATATCACGCTTCAAAATATAACATCATGGTCCAAAGCATAACAATAAGTTATACTACGTTGTAAAGCATTATATTACTTTATATTACGTTGCAAAGAATTATATTACATTGCAAAGCGATACGTTGCATTACGCTGCAAAGCATTACATTACGTTGCAATACATTATATAAAGTTGCAAATCATTGAATTAGGTTAAGTTACGTTGAAATGCATTATATTACGTAACATTACGTTGCAAACCTTTACATAACTTTTTAAAGCATTATAGTACATTGCAAAACATTACCATTACACTTCGTTGCCAAGCATCACATTACGTTCCAAAGCATCAAATTATATTGCAATGATTTATATTACGTGACATTACGTTGCAAAGCATTACATAACACTACATTGCAAAGAATTGCATTACGTTGCCAAGCTTAAAATTACGTTGAATTGCGTTCGAAAGCATTACATTGCATTGCAATTTATTATATTATAACATTACAGAACGCTTCCAAGAATAACATCACTTTGCAAAGAATTATATTACAGTGCAATGCGATACGTTGCAATACATTATATAAAGTTGCAAAGCATTGAATTAGGTTAAATTACGTTGCCATGCATTATATTACGTAAGATTACATTGCGAAGCTTTACAAAACTATTTAAAGCATTATATTAAATTGCAAAACATTACATTACGTTGCCAAGCATCACATTACGTTCCAAAGCATTATATTACGTTACATTAAGTTAAAAAGCATCATGTAACGTTTCAAAGCATGAAATTCCGTTCCAAAGCATCAAATTACATTGCAATGCATTATATTACGTGCATTACGTTTCACAGCATTACATAACGTAGTAAAGCATAACACTACGTTGCAAAGACTTGCATTAGGTTACCAAGCATTACTTCATGTTCCATCGCATTCTATTACGTTCCAAAGCTTTACATGAAATTGAATTGCGTGCCAAAGCATTATATTACGTTACGTTATTTTCAAAAGCATCATGTAACGTTTCAAAGCATGAAATTCCGTTCCAGAGCATCAAATTACATTGCAATTTATTACATTATATGACATTACAGAACTCTTCAAAGAATAACATTACGTTGCAAAGCATTACAGAACGCTGCAAAGCATAACATTACGTTGCAAAGAATTACATTACGTTGCAATACATTATATAAAGTTGCAAAGCATTGAATCTGGTTAAATTACGATGCAATGCATTATATTGCGTAGAATTACATTTCAAAGCTTTACATAACTATTCAAAGCATTATATTACTTTGCAAAACATTACATTACGTTACCAAGCATCACATTACGTTCCAAAGCATTTTATTACGTTACATTATGTTTAAAAGCATCATGTAACGTTTCAAAGCATGGCATTCCGTTCCAAAGTATCAAATTACATTGCACTGCATTATATTACGTGACATTACATTGCAAAGCATTAGATAACGTGGGAAAGCATAACAATACGTTGCAAAGAATTGCATTACGATACCAAGCATTACTTCATGTTTCAACGCATTATATTACGTTCCAAAGATTTACATTTCGTTGAATTGCGTGCCAAAGCACTATATTACGTTACATTATGTTTAAAAGCATCATGTAATGTTTCAAAGCAGGAAATTTCGTTCCAATGCAACAAATTACATTGCAATGTATTATATTACGTGACATTACGTTGCCAAGCATTACAGAACGCTTCAAAGCATAACATTACGTTGCAATACATTATATAAAGTTGCAGAGCATTGAATTAGGTTAAATTACGTTGCAATGCATTATTTCACGTAACATTACGTTGCAACTTTGTAAAGCATTACATTACATTGAGTTACCAAGCGTCACATTTCGTTCCAAAGCATTATATTATGTTACATTATGTTGGAAAGCATCATGTAACGTTTCAAAGCATGAAATTCCGTTCCAAAGCATCAACTTACATTGAAATGCATTATATTACGTAACATAACGTTGCACAGAATTGCATTACGTTACCAAGCATTACTTTGTTCCAACGCATTACACTACGTTCCAAAGCTTTGCATTACGTTGAATTACTTTCGAAAGCATCATATCACGTTACATTATGTTGAAAAGCATCATGTAACGTTTAAAAGCAGGAAATTTTGTTCCAAAGCATCAAATTAGAGAGCAATTTATTATATTACGTGACATTACGTTGCAAAGCATTACAGAACGCCTCAAAGCATAACATTACGTTGCAAAGCATTACATAAAGCTTCAAAGCATCGCATGATGTTCCAAAGCTTTACATTACGTTGAATTTCGTTGCAAAGTATTAAATTACGTTGCATTACGATATATTTCACTAAAAATCCTGTCAGATAAATCGATTATCCTTATATATTTGATGAAAAAAAAAACGTCATTTGGATTTCGGGAGTTGTCGGATAAATGTCATTGAGTCTAACAGCCGTCGGCTAGTATAAGACATCGAAAGTCAGATATATTTCTAAATCAATTCTTCTCAATTATACCATACCGTCAGTTTTTGCGAAAATCCTCGAGAGATTGTAGAATCTTCGTTTCATCCTTTCGGATTATATCCTCGTTCAAATATTTGAAACAACGCCAGTCAGGAGAAAATGTTTTATGTTGTCGGAGAGAAAATAAGATTTCAAAATTAGAGGATTTTTATTTGGTTAAGACGAAAATGAAAAACCGAGAAGGTTAATAAATTAAATTGTTGTTTTGCATGAAAGTATCAAAAATTCATACCACCGCTCGTCCTTTTTTCGATTTCGACTTGTTTATCGACGAATTCGAATCAGCGTGAATTGACAGAGAAATCCTTGACACTCGTTAAATACAGATTAGGGTTTTTTTTTTCGAGTAACTTGGAATTATTGACGGTGGATTTGCTTTGATCGATAGTTTCTTGTTCCTGTTTTGCATGGTAGATGAGGGTCGGGCGACGGATCCTACCAGGTAATTAACCCGGATAAACCGCAACCAATTATCCTTCTGCTTTTTTTAATACTTCGTGTCTATTTGAAAGTCTGAAAAATTACGGTTACACGAAAAACTAAATTTACCTTTGCGCTAAATTTATTTTCGGTCATTAGCACAGTAATTGCTACAATTTTAATAGATTTTTCGCCTGTTAAATATTCGCGGGATGTTGGAAAAATAGATATGAAAAACCATTAAAAAACTTTGATGAAATACTCAAAATCCTCGATGTAAAAAATCAATAATTTCATTCCAAAATAAGAAAAGTAGCTGCAAATACCAACATAAACAGTGCTGTGTTATTTTTGAAAGTGATTAAATTGTATCAAGCTGCTAAATTAAAAAACCCATCTCAGATTCATCTATAACTAAAAAATACTGTTAACAAATTCTATTTAATCTCAATATTTCATTAAAAATATGCATATTCGCTTATTCTGCTTAGTTTCGATAAAAAGTAATGAGAATTTGAAATATTTTTATATAAAATCAACAATAATCGTAAACACATAAAACACAAGACCACTCAGGTCAACTCATCAACGACTGAAAATACACAATCTGAGATCATTACTTCAAATAACGCACGATTAGATGGTAAAGGTAGTCTCTTCTCTTTGCACATAACAACACTCCGAAACAAGGACAATATTAACTCAAAATTACATCGAATAACACACAATTGCACATAATAACACATCTTAACAATATTTACTGAATAACTCACAATGAAACACAAAAAAACAATGAATTTCACACAAAAATCCTCAAGAATACTTGAGTACACACAAGCACAACCCAGACCAGATAATCAAACGTTATTAAATCGAATAACACACAATTGCACATAATAACCCTTCGAAACATTCAATAAAACACAAAAACATTCAAAGAATCTCAATTACACTGAAAAAACAGAATAACACTCGATAACACACAAAACACTCAAATATATTTATATAAACAACATAAATCGTACAATTATACAACATCAACTCAATAACACACAATTATACACAAAAAAAATTAAATTGCACACAAAAATATCCACAAAAACACTCAAAAACAACCCAAATCACACAATCAAAAGTTATTACGTCGAATAATACATAATAACACATTGAAACCTTCAATAATACTCAAATACACTTAACAACATTCAAAAACTCTCAATGTCACTAAAAACTCACAAGAACACTCAATAACACACAAAACCAGTCAAAAATTCATGGAAACAACAGAAATTGTGCAATCAAACAATATTTACTGAATATTTCACAATGAAACTCAAAAAAAACAATAAATCCCACACAAAAATCCTTAAGAACACTTGAGTACAGACAAACTCAACCCAGACCAGAAAATCGGAGGTTATTAAATCGATTAACACACAATTGCACCTAATATCCCTTCGAAACATTCAATAAAACACAAAAACATTCAAAGAATCCCAATTACACTAAAAAACACAGAATAACACTCGATAACACACAAAACATTCAAATATATTTACATAAACAACATAAATCGTACAATTATACAATATCAACTCAATAACACACAATTATACAAAAAAAAACATTAAATTGCACACAAAAATATCCACAAAAACACTAAATTACACTCACAAACTACCCAATTCACACAATAAAAAGTGCTTACATCGAATAAGACATAATTGCACATAATAACACATTGCAACATTCAATAATACTAAAAATCACTCAACAACATCCAAAAACTCGCAATTTCACTAAAAACTCACAAGAACTCTCGATAACACACAAAACCACTCAAAAATACATAGAAACAACAGAAATTGTGCAATCAAACAATATTTACTGAATAACTCACAATGAAACACAAAAAAACAATGAATTTCACACAAAAATCCTTAAGAACACTTGAGTACACACAAACACAACTCAGACCACATAATCAAACGTTATTAAATCGAATAACACACAATTGCACATAATAACCCTTCAAAACATTCAATAAAATACAAAAACACACTCAACAACATTCAAATAGTCTCAATTACACTAAAAAACACACAAGAACACTCAATAACTCACAAAACACTCAAATATAAATCATACAACAACATAAATCGTACAATTATACAATATCTAGTCAATAACACACTATTATACACAAAAAAACATTAAATTGCACACAAAAATATCCACAAAAACACTCAATTACACTCAAAAACAACCCAAATCACACAATCAAAAGTTATTACATCGAATAACACATAATAACACATTGAAACATTCAATAATACAAAAACACACTCAACAACATTCAAAAACTCTCAATTGCACTAAAAACTCACAAGAACACTCAATAACACACAAAACCACTCAAAAATGCATAGAAACAACTGAAATCGTGCAAATAAACAATATTTACTGAATAACTCACAACGAAACACAAAAAAAACAATGAATTTCACACAAATATCTTTAAGAACACTTGAGTACACACAAACACAACCCAGCCCAATAATCAAACGTTATTAAATCGAATAACACACAATTTCACATAATAATCCTCCGAAACATTCAATAAAACACAAAAACACACTCAACAACATTCCAAGAATCTCAGTTACACTAAAAAACACAAGAACACTCTATAACACACAAAACATATATTTATATAAACAACATAAATCGTACAATTATACAATATCAACTCAATAACACACAATTATACACAAAAAAACATCAAATTCCACACAAAAATATTCACAAAATCACTCAATTACACACAAAAACAACACAAATCACACAATCAAAAGTTATTACACCGAATAACACATAATTCTACATTGAAACATTCAATAATACTAAAAAACACTCAACAACATCCAAAAACTCTCAATTTCACTAAAAACTCACAAGAACTCTCGATAACACACAAAACCACTCAAAAAAACATAGAAACAACAGAAATTGTGCAATCAAACAATATTTACTGAATAACTCACAATGAAACACAAAAAAACAATGAATTTCACACAAAAATCCTTAAGAATACTTGAGTACACACAAACTCAACCCAGACCAGAAAATCGGAGGTTATTAAATCGATTAACACACAATTGCACCTAATATCCCTTCGAAACATTCAATAAAACACAAAAACATTCAAAGAATCCCAATTACACTAAAAAACACAGAATAACACTCGATAACACACAAAACATTCAAATATATTTACATAAACAACATAAATCGTACAATTATACAATATCAACTCAATAACACACAATTATACACAAAAAAACATTAAATTGCACACAAAAATATCCACAAAAACACTAAATTACACTCACAAACTACCCAATTCACACAATAAAAGTGCTTACATCGAATAAGACATAATTGCACATAATAACACATTGCATCATTCAATAATACTAAAAAACACTCACCAACATTCAAAAACTCTCAATTTCACTAAAAACTCACAAGAACACTCAATAACACACAAAACCACTCAAAAATACATAGAAACAACAGAAATCGTGCAATTAAACAATATCTACTGAATAACTCACAATGAAACACAAAAAAAAACAATAAATTTCACACAAAAATCCTTGAGAACACTTGAGTACACATAAACACAACCCAGACCAGATAATCAAACGTTATTAAATCGAATAACTCACAATTGCACATAATAACCCTCCGAAACATTTAATAAAATACAAAAACACACTCAACAACATTCAAATAGTCTCAATTACACTAAAAAACACACAAGAACACTCAATAACTCACAAAACACTCAAATATAAATCATACAACAACATAAATCGTACAATTATACAATATCTACTCAATAACACACTATTATACACAAAAAAACATTAAATTGCACACAAAAATATCCACAAAAACACTCAATTGCACTCAAAAACAACCCAAATCACACAATCAAAAGTTATTACATCGACTAACACATAATTGCACATAATAACACATCGAAACATTCAGTTATACTAAAAAACACTCAACAACATTCAAAAACTCTCAATTTCACTAAAATCTCACAAGAACACTCAATAACACACAAAACCACTCAAAAATACATAGAAACAACTGAAATCGTGCAATTAAACAATATTTACTGAATAGCTCACAATGAAACACAAAAAACAATGAATTTCAAACAAAAATCCTTAAGAATACTTGAGTACACACAAACACAACCCAGAACAGATAATCAAACGTTATTAAATCGAATAACACACAATTTCACATAATAACCCTTCGAAACATTCAATAAAACACAAAAACACACTCAACAACATTCCAAGAATCTCAGTTACACTAAAAAACACAAGAACACTCGATAACACACAAAACACTCAAATATATTTATATAAACAACATAAATCGTACAATCATACAATATCAACTCAATAACACACAATTATACACAAAGAAACTTCAAATTCCACACAAAAATATCCACAAAATCACTCAATTACACACAAAAACAACACAAATCACACAATCAAAAGTTATTACACCGAATAACACATAATTCTACTTTGAAACATTCAATAATACTAAAAATCACTCAACAACATCCAAAAACTCGCAATTTCACTAAAAACTCACAAGAACTCTCGATAACACACAAAACCACTCAAAAATACATAGAAACAACAGAAATTGTGCAATCAAACAATATTTACTGAATAACTCACAATGAAACACAAAAAAACAATGAATTTCACACAAAAATCCTTAAGAACACTTGAGTACACACAAACACAACTCAGACCACATAATCAAACGTTATTAAATCGAATAACACACAATTGCACATAATAACCCTTCAAAACATTCAATAAAATACAAAAACACACTCAACAACATTCAAATAGTCTCAATTACACTAAAAAACACACAAGAACACTCAATAACTCACAAAACACTCAAATATAAATCATACAACAACATAAATCGTACAATTATACAATATCTAGTCAATAACACACTATTATACACAAAAAAACATTAAATTGCACACAAAAATATCCACAAAAACACTCAATTACACTCAAAAACAACCCAAATCACACAATCAAAAGTTATTACATCGAATAACACATAATAACACATTGAAACATTCAATAATACAAAAACACACTCAACAACATTCAAAAACTCTCAATTGCACTAAAAACTCACAAGAACACTCAATAACACACAAAAACCACTCAAAAATGCATAGAAACAACTGAAATCGTGCAAATAAACAATATTTACTGAATAACTCACAACGAAACACAAAAAAAACAATGAATTTCACACAAATATCTTTAAGAACACTTGAGTACACACAAACACAACCCAGACCACATAATCAAACGTTATTAAATCGAATAACACACAATTTCACATAATAATCCTCCGAAACATTCAATAAAACACAAAAACACACTCAACAACATTCCAAGAATCTCAGTTACACTAAAAAACACAAGAACACTCTATAACACACAAAACATATATTTATATAAACAACATAAATCGTACAATTATACAATATCAACTCAATAACACACAATTATACACAAAAAAACATCAAATTCCACACAAAAATATTCACAAAATCACTCAATTACACACAAAAACAACACAAATCACACAATCAAAAGTTATTACACCGAATAACACATAATTCTACATTGAAACATTCAATAATACTAAAAAACACTCAACAACATCCAAAAACTCTCAATTTCACTAAAAACTCACAAGAACTCTCGATAACACACAAAACCACTCAAAAATACATAGAAACAACAGAAATTGTGCAATCAAACAATATTTACTGAATAACTCACAATGAAACACAAAAAAACAATGAATTTCACACAAAAATCCTTAAGAATACTTGATTACACACAAACACAACCCGGACCAGAAAATCGGAGGTTATTAAATCGATTAACACACAATTGCACCTAATATCCCTTCGAAACATTCAATAAAACACAAAAACATTCAAAGAAATCCAATTACACTAAAAAACACAGAATAACACTCGATAACACACAAAACACTCAAATATATTTACATAAACAACATAAATCGTACAATTATACAATATCAACTCAATAACACACAATTATACACAAAAAAACATTAAATTGCACACAAAAATATCCACAAAAACACTAAATTACACTCACAAACAACTCAATTCACACAATAAAAAGTTCTTACATCGAATAAGACATAATTGCACATAATAACACATTGCAACATTCAATAATACTAAAAAACACTCACCAACATTCAAAAACTCACAAGAACACTCAATAACACACAAAACCACTCAAAAATACATAGAAACAACAGAAATCGTGCAATTAAACAATATCTACTGAATAACTCACAATGAAACACAAAAAAAACAATAAATTTCACACAAAAATCCTTGAGAACACTTGAGTACACATAAACACAACCCAGACCAGATAATCAAACGTTATGAAATCGAATAACACACAATTGCACATAATAACCCTTTGAAACATTCAATAAAATACATAAACACACTCAACAACATTCAAATAGTCTCAATTACACTAAAAAATACACAACAACACTAGATAACTCACAAAACACTCGAATATATTTATAATAACAACATAAATCCTACAATTATACCATATCTACTCATTAACACACTATTTACACAAAAAACATTAAATTGCACACAAAAATATCCACAAAAACACCCAATTACACTCAAAAACAACCCAAATCACACAATCAAAAGTTATTACATCGAATAACACATAATTGCACATAATAACACATCGAAACATTCAGTTATACTAAAAAACACTCAACAACATTCAAAAACTCTCAATTTCACTAAAAACTCACAAGAGCTCTCGATAACACACAAAACCACTCAAAAATACATAGAAACAACAGAAATGGTGCAATCAAACAATATTTACTGAATAACTCACAATGAAACACAAAAAAATCAATAAATTTCATACAAAAATCCTTAAAATCACTTGAGTACACACAAACACAACCCAGACCAGATAATCAAACGTTATTAAATCGAATAACACACAATTGCACAAAATAACCCTTCGAAACATTCAATAAAACACACTCAACAACATTCAAAGAATCTCAATTACATTGAAAACCTCACAAGAACACTGGATAGCACACAAAACCACTCAGAAATATTCATATAAACAACATAAATCGTACAATT
>CANOBC010000115.1:0-11959 GCA_947563755.1 Lochmaea crataegi | reverse complement strand
GAATTGTGTGTTTTGCGACGTTTTAGAGTCTATTGAGACTTCTTACGTGTTTTTGTCTGTATATGAGAGGTAGAGAATGGAAATAGGTCGAATTGCAAGCTGTTTCTTGTTTTCAGATTAATTTGAGTGATTTTGTCAATTATTAAGTTATCTTGTGATCTTCATAATACAATTGAGGAGTTTTGAGTGATTCCGAGTTCCATTGACCCTTTGGGAGAGTTGTAACGTGAGATTCCGCGTATTTGGAAGGATTAACGTCGAATTGTGTGTTATGCGACGTTTTAGACTCTATTGAGACTTCTTACGTGTTTTTGTCTGTATATGAGAGGTAGAGAATGGAAAATGGTCGAATTGCAAGCTGATTCTTGTTTTCAGGTATATTCGAGTGAATTTGTCAATTAGTAAGTTATCTTGTGATCTTTATAGTAGAATTGAGAAGTTCTGAGTGATTCCGAGTGCCATTGGCCCTTTGGGAGAGTTGTAACGTGAGATTCCGCGTATTTGGAAGGAATAACGTCGAATTGTGTGTTTTGCGTTGTTTTAGACTCTACTGAGACTTCTTACGTGTTTTTGTCTGTATATTAGAGGTAGAGAATGGAAAATGGTCGAATTGCAAGCTAGTTCTTGCTTTCAGGTTAATTTGAGTGATTTTGTCAATTATTAAGTTATCTTGTGATCTTCATAATACAATTGAGGAGTTTTGAGTGATTCCGAGTTCCATTGGCCCTTTGGGAGAGTTGTAACGTGAGATTCCGCGTATTTGGAAGGATTAACGTCGAATTGTGTATTTTGCGACGTTTTAGACTCTATTGAGACTTCTTACGTGTTTTTGTCTGTATATGAGAGGTAGAGAATGGAAATAGGTCGAATTGCAAGCTGGTTCTTGTTTTCAGGTTAATTTGAGTGATTTTGTCAATTATTAAGTTATCTTGTGATCTTCATAATACATTTGAGGAGTTTTGAGTGATTCCGAGTTCCATTGACCCTTTGGGAGAGTTGTAACGTGAGATTCCGCGTATTTGGAAGGATTAACGTCGAATTGTGTGTTTTGCGACGTTTTAAACTCTATTGAGACTTCTTACGTGTTTTTGTCTGTATATGAGAGGTAGAGAATGAAAAATGGTAGAATTGCAAGATGGTTCTTGTTTTCAGGTATATTTGAGAGAGTTTGTTAATTATTGAGATATCCTGTGATCTTTATAGTAGAATTGAGAAGTTTTGAGTGATTCCGAGTTCCATTGACCCTTTGGGGGGAGTTGTAACGTGAGATTCCGCGTATTTGGATGGTGTAACGTCGAATTGTGTGTTTTGCGTTGTTTCAGACTCTATTGAGACTTCTTACGTGTTTTTGTCTGTATATGAGAGTTAGAGAATGGAAAATGGTCGAATTGCAAGCTACTTCTTGCTTTCAGGTTAATTTGAGTGATTTTGTCAATTATTAAGTTATCTTGTGATCTTCATAATACAATTGAGGCGTTTTGAGTGATTCAGAGTTCCATTGACCCTTTTGGAGAGTTGTAACGTGAGATTCCGCGTATTTGGAAGGATTAACGTCGAATTGTGTGTTTTGCGACGTTTTAGACTCTATTGAGACTTCTTACGTGTTTTTGTCTGTATATGAGAGGTAGAGAACGGAAATAGGTCGAATTGCAAGTTGGTTCTTGTTTTCAGGTTAATTTGAGTGATTTTGTCAATTATTAAGTTATCTTGTGATCTACATAATACAATTGAGGAGTTTTGAGTGATTCCGAGTTCCATTGACCCTTTGGGAGAGTTGTAACGTGAGATTCCGCGTATTTGGAAGGATTAACGTTGAATTGTGTGTTTTGCGACGTTTTAGACTCTATTGAGACTTCTTACGTGTTTTTGTCTGTATATGAGAGGTAGAGAATGAAAAATGGTAGAATTGCAAGCTGGTTCTTGTTTTCAGGTATATTTGAGAGAGTTTGTTAATTATTAAGATATCCTGTGATCTTTATAGTAGAATTGAGAAGTTTTGAGTGATTCCGAGTTCCATTGACCCTTTGGGGGAGTTGTAACGTGAGATTCCGCGTATTTGGATGGTGTAACATCGAATTGTGTGTTTTGCGTTGTTTTAGACTCTATTGAGACTTCTTACGTGTTTTTGTCTGTATATGAAAGGTAGAGAATGGAAAATGGTCGAATTGCAAGCTAGTTCTTGCTTTCAGGTTAATTTGAGTGATTTTGTCAATTATTAAGTAATCTTGTGATCTTCATAATACAATTGAGGAGTTTTGAGTGATTCCGAGTTCGATTGACCCTTTGGGAGAGTTGTAACGTGAGATTCCGCGTATTTGGAAGGATTAACGTCGAATTGTGTGTTTTGCGACGTTTTAGACTCTATTGAGACTTCTTACGTGTTTTTGTCTGTATATGAGAGGTAGAGAATGGAAAATGGTCGAATTGCAAGCTGATTCTTGTTTTCAGGTATATTTGAGTGAGTTTGTCAATTAGTAAGTTATCTTGTGATCTTTATAGTAGAATTAAGAAGTTTTGAGTGATTCCGAGTTCCATTGACCCTTTGGGGGAGTTGTAACGTGAGATTCCGCGTATTTGGATGGTATAACGTCGAATTGTGTGTTTTGCGTTGTTTTAGACTCTATTGAGACTTCTTACGTGTTTTTGTCTGTATATGAGAGGTAGAGAATGGAAAATGGTAGAATTGCAAGCTGGTTCTTGTTTTCAGGTATATTTGAGTGAGATTGTTAATTATTAAGATATCCTGTGATCTTTATAGTAGAATTGAAAGTTTCGAGTGATTCCGAGTTCCATTGACCCTTTGGGAGAGTTGTAACGTGAGATTCCGCGTATTTGGATGGTATAACGTCGAATTGTGTGTTTTGCGTTGTTTTAGACTCTATTGAGACTTCTTACGTGTTTTTGTCTGTATATGAGAGGTAGAGAATGGGAAATGGTCGAATTGCAAGCTGATTCTTGTTTTCAGGTATATTTGAGTGAGTTTGTCAATTAGTAAGTTATCTTGTGATCTTTATAGTACAATTGAGGAGTTTTGAGTGATTCCGAGTTCCATTGACCCTTTGGGGGAGTTGTAACGTGAGATTCCGCGTATTTGGATGGAATAATGTCGAATTGTGTGTTTTGCGTTGTTGTAGACTCTATTGAGACTTCTTACGTGTTTTTGTTTGTATATGAGAGGTAGAGAATGGAAAATGGTCGAATTGCAAGCTAGTTCTTGCTTTCAGGTTAATTTAAGTGATTTTGTCAATTATTAAGTTATCTTGTGATCTTCATAATACAATTGAGGAGTTTAGAGTGATTCCGAGTTCCATTGACACTTTGGGAGAGTTGTAACGTGAGATTCCGCCTATTTGGGAGCATTAACGTCGAATTGTGTGTTTTGCGACGTTTTAGACTCTATTGAGACTTCTTACTTGTTTTTGTCTGTATATGAGAGGTAGAGAATGGAAAATGGTCGAATTGCAAGCTGATTCTTGTTTACAGGTATATTTAAGTGAGTTTGTCAATTAGTAAGTTATCTTGTGATCTTTATAGTAGAATTGAGAAGTTCTGAGTGATTCCGAGTGCCATTGACCCTTTGGGAGAGTTGTAACGTGAGATTCCGCGTATTTGGAAGGAATAACGTAGAATTGTGTGTTTTGCGTTGTTTTAGACTCTACTGAGACTTCTTACGTGTTTTTGTCTGTATATGAGAGGTAGAGAATGGAAAATGGTCGAATTGCAAGCTAGTTCTTGCTTTCAGTTTGATTTGAGTGATTTTGTCAATTATTAAGTTATCTTGTGATCTTCATAATACAATTGAGGAGTTTTGAGTGATTCCGAGTTCCATTGACCCTTTGGGAGAGTTGTAACGTGAGATTCCGCGTATTTGGAAGGATTAACGTCGAATTGTGTGTTTTGCGACGTTTCAGACTCTATTGAGACTTCTTACGTGTTTTTGTCTGTATATGAGAGGTAGAGAATGGAAATAGGTCGAATTGCAAGCTGGTTCTTGTTTTCAGGTTAATTTGAGTGATTTTGTCAATTATTAAGTTATCTTGTGATCTTCATAATACATTTGAGGAGTTTTGAGTGATTCCGAGTTCCATTGACCCTTTGGGAGAGTTGTAACGTGAGATTCCGCGTATTTGGAAGGATTAACGTCGAATTGTGTGTTTTGCGACGTTTTAAACTCTATTGAGACTTCTTACGTGTTTTTGTCTGTATATGAGAGGTAGAGAATGAAAAATGGTAGAATTGCAAGCTGGTTCTTGTTTTCAGGTATATTTGAGAGAGTTTGTTAATTATTAAGATATCCTGTGATCTTTATAGTAGAATTGAGAAGTTTTGAGTGATTCCGAGTTCCATTGACCCTTTGGGGGAGTTGTAACGTGAGATTCCGCGTATTTGGATGGTGTAACGTCGAATTGTGTGTTTTGCGTTGTTTTAGACTCTATTGAGACTTCTTACGTTTTTTTGTCTGTATATGGGAGGTAGAGAATGGAAAATGGTCGAATTGCAAGCTAGTTCTTGCTTTCAGGTTAATTTGAGTGATTTTGTCAATTATTAAGTAATCTTGTGATCTTCATAATACAATTGACGAGTTTTGAGTGATTCCGAGTTCGATTGACCCTTTGGGAGAGTTGTAACGTGAGATTCCGCGTATTTGGAAGGATTAACGTCGAATTGTGTGTTTTGCGACGTTTTAGACTCTATTGAGACTTCTTACGTGTTTTTGTCTGTATATGAGAGGTAGAGAATGGAAAATGGTCGAAATGCAAGCTGATTCTTGTTTTCAGGTATATTTGAGTGAGTTTGTCGATTAGTAAGTTATCTTGTGATCTTTATAGTAGAATTGAGAAGTTTTGAGTGATTCCAAGTTCCATTGACCCTTTGGGGGAGTTGTACGTGAGATTCCGCGTATTTGGATGGTATAACGTCGAATTGTGTGTTTTGCGTTGTTTTAGACTCTATTGAGACTTCTTACGTGTTTTTGTCTGTATATGAGAGGTAGAGAATGGAAAATGGTCGAATTGCAAGCTGGTTCTTGTTTTCACGTATATTTGAGTGAGTTTGTTAATTATTAAGATATCCTGTGATCTTTATAGTAGAATTGAGAAATTTTGAGTGTTTCCGAGTTCCATTGACCCTTTGGGGGAGTTGTAACGTGAGATTCCGCGTATTTGGATGGTATACCGTCGAATTGTGTGTTTTGCGTTGTTTTAGACTCTATTGAGACTTCTTACGTGTTTTTGTTTGTATATGAGAGGTAGAGAATGGAAAATGGTCGAATTGCAAGCTAGTTCTAGTTTTAAGGGTTAATTTGAGTGATTTTGTCAATTATTAATTTATCTTGTGATCTATAGTACAATTGAGGAGTTTTGAGTGATTCCGAGTTCCATTGACCCTTTGGGGGAGTTGTAACGTGAGATTCCGCGTATTTGGAAGGAATAACGTCGAATTGTGTTTTGCGTTGTTTTAGACTCTTTTGAGACTTCTTACTGTTTTTGTCTGTATATGAGAGGTAGAGAATTGAAAATGGTCGAATTGCAAGCTAGTTCTTGCTTTCAGGTTAATTTGAGTGATTTTGTCAATTATTAAGTTATCTTGTGATCTTCATAATACAATTGAGGAGTTTTGAGTGATTCCTAGTTCCATTGACCCTTTGGGGGAGTTGTAACGGGAGATTCCGCGTATTTGGAAGGCATAACGTCGAATTGTGAGTTTTGCGTTGTTTTAGACTCTATTGAGACATCTTACGTGTTTTTGTCTGTATATGAGAGGTAGAGAATGGAAAATGGTCGAATTGCAAGCTAGTTCTTGCTTTCAGGTTAATTTGAGTGATTTTGTCAATTATTAAGTTATCTTGTGATCTTCATAATACAATTGAGGAGTTCTGAGTGATTCCGAGTTCGATTGACCCTTTGGGAGAGTTGTAACTTGAGATTCCGCGTATTTGGAAAGATTAACGTCGAATTGTGTGTTTTGCGACGTTTTAGACTCTATTGAAACTTCTTACGTGTTTTTGTCTGTATATGAGAGGTAGAGAATGGAAAATGGTCGAATTGCAAGCTGGTTCTTGTTTTCAGGTATATTTGAGTGAGTTTGTTAATTATTAAGATATCCTGTGATCTTTATAGTAGAATTGAGAAATTTGAGTGTTTCCGAGTTCCATTGACCCTTTGGGGGAGTTGTAACGTGAGATTCCGCGTATTTGGATGGTATACCGTCGAATTGTGTGTTTTGCGTTGTTTTAGACTCTATTGAGACTTCTTACGTGTTTTTGTTTGTATATGAGAGGTAGAGAATGGAAAATGGTCGAATTGCAAGCTAGTTCTAGTTTTAAGGGTTAATTTGAGTGATTTTGTCAATTATTAATTTATCTTGTGATCTATAGTACAATTGAGGAGTTTTGAGTGATTCCGAGATCCATTGACCCTTTGGGGGAGTTGTAACGTGAGATTCCGCGTATTTGGAAGGAATAACGTCGAATTGTGTTTTGCGTTGTTTTAGACTCTTTTGAGACTTCTTACTGTTTTTGTCTGTATATGAGAGGTAGAGAATTGAAAATGGTCGAATTGCAAGCTAGTTCTTGCTTTCAGGTTAATTTGAGTGATTTTGTCAATTATTAAGTTATCTTGTGATCTTCATAATACAATTGAGGAGTTTTGAGTGATTCCTAGTTCCATTGACCCTTTGGGAGAGTTGTAACGTGAGATTCCGCGTATTTGGAAGGCATAACGTCGAATTGTGTGTTTTGCGACGTTTTAGACTCTATTGAGACTTTTTACGTGTTTGTGTCTGTATATGACAGGTAGCGAATGGAAAATGGTCGAATTCCAAGATGGTTCTTGTTTTCAGGTATATTTGAGTGAGTTTGTCAATTATTAATTTATCTTGTGATCTTTATAGTACAATTGAGGAGTTTTGAGTGATTCCGAGTTCCATTGACCCTTTGGGGGAGTTGTAACGGGAGATTCCGCGTATTTGGAAGGCATAACGTCGAATTGTGTGTTTTGCGTTGTTTTAGACTCTATTGAGACATCTTACGTGTTTTTGTCTGTATATGAGAGGTAGAGAATGGAAAATGGTCGAATTGCAAGCTAGTTCTTGCTTTCAGGTTAATTTGAGTGATTTTGTCAATTATTAAGTTATCTTGTGATCTTCATAATACAATTGAGGAGTTCTGAGTGATTTCGAGTTCGATTGACCCTTTGGGAGAGTTGTAACTTGAGATTCCGCGTATTTGGAAAGATTAACGTCGAATTGTGTGTTTTGCGACGTTTTAGACTCTATTGAAACTTCTTACGTGTTTTTGTCTGTATATGAGAGGTAGAGAATGGTAAATGGTCGAATTGCAAGCTAGTTCTTGTTTTCAGGTATATTTGAGTGAGTTTGTCAATTAGTAAGTTAGCTTGTGATCTTTATAGTAGAATTGAGAAGTTGTGAGTGATTCCGAGTTCCATTGACCCTTTGGGAGAGTTGTAACGTGAGATTCCGCGTATTTGGAAGGAATAACGTCGAATTGTGTGTTTTGCGTTGTTTTAGACTGTATTGGGACTTCTTACGTGTTTCTGTCTGTATATGAGAGGTAGAGAATGGAAATAGGTCGAATTGCAAGCTGGTTCTTGTTTTCAGGTATATTTGAGTGAGTTTGTCAATTATTAAGATATCCTGTGCTCTTTATAGTAGATTTGAGTAGTTTTGAGTGATTCCGAGTTCCATTGACCCTTTGGGGGAGTTGTAACGTGAGATTCCGCGCATTTGGATGGTAAAACGTCGAATTGTGTGTTTTGCGTTGTTTTAGACTCTATTGAGACTTCTTACGTGTTTTTGTTTGTATATGAGAGGTAGAGAATGGAAAATGGTCGAATTGCAAGCTAGTTCTAGTTTTAAGGGTTAATTTGAGTGATTTTGTCAATTATTAATTTATCTTGTGATCTATAGTACAATTGAGGAGTTTTGAGTGATTCCGAGTTCCATTGACCCTTTGGGGGAGTTGTAACGTGAGATTCCGCGTATTTGGAAGGAATAACGTCGAATTGTGTGTTTTGCGTTGTTTTAGACTCTTTTGAGACTTCTTACTGTTTTTGTCTGTATATGAGAGGTAGAGAATTGAAAATGGTCGAATTGCAAGCTAGTTCTTGCTTTCAGGTTAATTTGAGTGATTTTGTCAATTATTAAGTTATCTTGTGATCTTCATAATACAATTGAGGAGTTTTGAGTGATTCCTAGTTCCATTGACCCTTTGGGAGAGTTGTAACGTGAGATTCCGCGTATTTGGAAGGCATAACGTCGAATTGTGTGTTTTGCGACGTTTTAGACTCTATTGAGACTTTTTACGTGTTTGTGTCTGTATATGACAGGTAGCGAATGGAAAATGGTCGAATTCCAAGATGGTTCTTGTTTTCAGGTATATTTGAGAGAGTTTGTCAATTATTAATTTATCTTGTGATCTTTATAGTACAATTGAGGAGTTTTGAGTGATTCCGAGTTCCATTGACCCTTTGGGGGAGTTGTAACGGGAGATTCCGCGTATTTGGAGGGCATAACGTCGAATTGTGTGTTTTGCGTTGTTTTAGACTCTATTGAGACATCTTACGTGTTTTTGTCTGTATATGAGAGGTAGAGAATGGAAAATGGTCGAATTGCAAGCTAGTTCTTGCTTTCAGGTTAATTTGAGTGATTTTGTCAATTATTAAGTTATCTTGTGATCTTCATAATACAATTGAGGAGTTCTGAGTGATTCCGAGTTCGATTGACCCTTTGGGAGAGTTGTAACTTGAGATTCCGCGTATTTGGAATGATTAACGTCGAATTGTGTGTTTTGCGACGTTTTAGACTCTATTGAGACTTCTTACGTGTTTTTGTCTGTATATGAGAGGTAGAGAATGGTAAATGGTCGAATTGCAAGCTGATTCTTGTTTTCAGGTATATTTGAGTGAGTTTGTCAATTAGTGAGTTATCTTGTGTTCTTTATAGTAGAATTGAGAAGTTCTGAGTGATTCCGAGTTCCATTGACCCTTTGGGAGAGTTGTAAAGTGAGATTCCGCGTATTTGGAAGGAATAACGTCGAATTGTGTGTTTTGCGTTGTTTTAGACTCTATTGAGACTTCTTACGTGTTTTTGTCTGTATATGAGAGGTAGAGAATGGAAATAGGTCGAATTGCAAGCTGGTTCTTGTTTTCAGGTATATTTGAGTGAGTTTGTCAATTAGTAAGTTATCCTGTGATCTTTATAGTAGAATTGAGAAGTTTTGAGTGATTCCGAGTTCCATTGACCCTTTGGGGGAGTTGTAACGTGAGATTCCGCGTATTTGGATGGTATAACGTCGAATTGTGTGTTTCGCGTTGTTTTAGACTCTATTGAGACTTCTTACGTGTTTTTGTTTGTATATGAGAGGTAGAGAATGGAAAATGGTCGAATTGCAAGCTAGTTCTAGTTTTAAGGGTTAATTTGAGTGATTTTGTCAATTATTAATTTATCTTGTGATCTATAGTACAATTGAGGAGTTTTGAGTGATTCCGAGTTCCATTGACCCTTTGGGGGAGTTGTAACGTGAGATTCCGCGTATTTGGAAGGAATAACGTCGAATTGTGTGTTTTGCGTTGTTTTAGACTCTTTTGAGACTTCTTACTGTTTTTGTCTGTATATGAGAGGTAGAGAATTGAAAATGGTCGAATTGCAAGCTAGTTCTTGCTTTCAGGTTAATTTGAGTGATTTTGTCAATTATTAAGTTATCTTGTGATCTTCATAATACAATTGAGGAGTTTTGAGTGATTCCTAGTTCCATTGACCCTTTGGGAGAGTTGTAACGTGAGATTCCGCTTATTTGGAAGGCATAACGTCGAATTGTGTGTTTTGCGTTGTTTTAGACTCTTTTGAGACTTCTTACTGTTTTTGTCTATATATGAGAGGTAGAGAATTGAAAATGGTCGAATTTCAAGCTAGTTCTTGCTTTCAGGTTAATTTGAGTGATTTTGTCAATTATTAAGTTATCTTGTGATCTTCATAATACAATTGAGGAGTTTTGAGTGATTCCTAGTTCCATTGACCCTTTGGGAGAGTTGTAACGTGAGATTCCGCGTATTTGGAAGGCATAACGTCGAATTGTGTGTTTTGCGACGTTTTAGACTCTATTGAGACTTTTTACGTGTTTTTGTCTGTATATGACAGGTAGCGAATGGAAAATGGTCGAATTCCAAAATGGTTCTTGTTTTCAGGTATATTTGAGTGAGTTTGTCAATTATTAATTTATCTTGTGATCTTTATAGTACAATTGAGGAGTTTTGAGTGATTCCGAGTTCCATTGACACTTTGGGAGAGTTGTAACGTGAGATTCCGCCTATTTGGAAGCATTAACGTCGAATTGTGTGTTTTGCGACGCTATAGACTCTATTGAGACTTCTTACGTGTTTTTGTCTGTATATGAGAGGTAGAGAATGGAAAATGGTCGAATTGCAAGCTGATTCTTGTTTTCAGGTATATTTAAGTGAGTTTGTCAATTAGTAAGTTATCTTGTGATCTTTATAGTAGAATTGAGAAGTTCTGAGTGATTCCGAGTGCCATTGACCCTTTGGGAGAGTTGTAACGTGAGATTCCGCGTATTTGGAAGGAATAACGTCGAATTGTGTGTTTTGCGTTGTTTTAGACTCTACTGAGACTTCTTACGTGTTTTTGTCTGTATATGAGAGGTAGAGAATGGAAAATGGTCGAATTGCAAGCTAGTTCTTGCTTTCAGGTTAATTTGAGTGATTTTGTCAATTATTGAGTTATCTTGTGATATTCATAATACAATTGAGGAGTTTTGAGTGATTCCGAGTTCCATTGACCCTTTGGGAGAGTTGTAACGTGAGATTCCGCGTATTTGGAAGGATTAACGTCGAATTGTGTGTTTTGCGACGTTTCAGACTCTATTGAGACTTCTTACGTGTTTTTGTCTGTATATGAGAGGTAGAGAATGGAAATAGGTCGAATTGCAAGCTGGTTCTTGTTTTCAGGTTAATTTGAGTGATTTTGTCAATTATTAAGTTATCTTGTGATCTTCATAATACATTTGAGGAGTTTTGAGTGATTCCGAGTTCCATTGACCCTTTGGGAGAGTTGTAACGTGAGATTCCGCGTATTTGGAAGGATTAACGTCGAATTGTGTGTTTTGCGACGTTTTAAACTCTATTGAGACTTCTTACGTGTTTTTGTCTGTATATGAGAGGTAGAGAATGAAAAATGGTAGAATTGCAAGCTGGTTCTTGTTTTCAGGTATATTTGAGAGAGTTTGTTAATTATTAAGATATCCTGTGATCTTTATAGTAGAATTGAGAAGTTTTGAGTGGTTCCGAGTTCTATTGACCCTTTGGGGGAGTTGTAACGTGAGACTCCGCGTATTTGGATGGTGTAACGTCGAATTGTGTGTTTTGCGTTGTTTTAGACTCTATTGAGACTTCTTACGTGTTTTTGTCTGTATATGAGAGGTAGAGAATGGAAAATGGTCGAATTGGAAGCTAGTTCTTGCTTTCAGGTTAATTTGAGTGATTTTGTCAATTATTAAGTAATCTTGTGATCTTCATAATACAATTGACGAGTTTTGAGTGATTCCGAGTTTGATTGACCCTTTGGGAGAGTTGTAACGTGAGATTCCGCGTATTTGGAAGGATTAACGTCGAATTGTGTGTTTTGCGACGTTTTGAACTCTATTGAGACTTCTTACGTGTTTTTGTCTGTATATGAGAGGTAGAGAATGGAAAATGGTCGAATTGCAAGCTAGTTCTTGCTTTCAGGTTAATTTGAGTGATTTTGTCAATTATTGAGTAATCTTGTGATATTCATAATACAATTGACGAGTTTTGAGTGATTCCGAGTTCGATTGACCCTTTGGGAGAGTTGTAACGTGAGATTCCGCGTATTTGGAAGGATTAACGTCGAATTGTGTGTTTTGCGACGTTTTAGACTCTATTGAGACTTCTTACGTGTTTTTGTTTGT
>CANOBC010000114.1:0-23000 GCA_947563755.1 Lochmaea crataegi | reverse complement strand
GATTTTTAAGAAAAATTGCTCGAATTTTAAGATTATAATCATATTATAATATTACCACCTGTTCACCCTGATAGAAATATAATTCTCATATTCTTTTTTACTATTGTGTATCTGAGCTAGACCGAAACAAAAATTAATAATTTCATTTAAAGTAAAAACATTAAACTTTATCAATAACTGAACTAATAGCAACCCTGATTTAATTTTTTCAATTTAATTCAAAATATTGTTACAATTGTCACCATAACTCTTTCTAAAATTAAAATTACAAAATATTGTAATAATATATTGGTTAATCTTCGTTAACTTTCTCTAATTCAACCAGTTCTGTGTAACAAAAGCGTCTGTTGCAACGGCAAACTGGTCCACATTTGGGAGATTTGCAGTTAGGACATGGAAAGAAGCACCCAGGACACTCTGAATTCAAGCAATCACACTGATCCACTCCATCGCTTATACGTTTTCCTTTCGATGTATATATACTATTCTTCGATTTTCCAGGCTTTTTTTGTTTAGTATTCATTTTTGATGGTATTGATTTACGTATAACTGCTAGACTGTTAATCTTATAGTTACTCTATATTTTGACAACTACTGTCACTTCAAATGATTAAGTAGATCGGCCATTTTTGATCCATTTCAGTATTATTCTATGCTGTAGATAAGGAGCAATTGAGATTATTTATATCTCTCGCTCTCTCTCCTAATTAACGTAAGCTCTGTTCTGACGATGCAATTTCGTCTCTGCGACTCGATCGCGGCGACAAAATTGCATGCAGTTTAGGTGTTCCTATCATGCAACTGACCAATGCAATCGAGTTGAACCAAAATAGAACGATAATTTGAGCCCATATGGAAATTGAAAGTTTTTCCACAGAAATTAGGCAACAAAAGAGAGGACATAAATTTCCGAATTCACAGTTGTATGTGTTTGCAGATAAAAAGAGAAGTGTTTGGCTTATGTCATATTTGAAAAGTGGCCAAATACAAAAATTTGTGTGCGAAGAATACTAAGACTCGGTATTGACCTGGTAGGCTTCAAATTCATTATCGCTCACGCGATATTGATTTTGAACTATCCTCAGTTTCCGCGAGCTGATTTCTATATTTTTATTGATAGTTTCAATTACTCTTTGCAGTTCTTTAATATTTTGTTCGATTCGATATCTACAAAATTAATTCATTGGAACATATCTTTAGATTTAGGAATAGTTAATTATCTGATACTTTATTCTGTAGATAAATAAAGTACCGTCTCTTCACTGTCAAATATTGTTATCAATAGTTACAACCCTCGAACATTGATAATTGTTCGAAAAAATTTTATAACAGATTTCGCAAGCATAAGTAACAAGCTTGAGAAAGTGGTTATAACATTTTTGAGCATTTATCAATGTTCGAGGGTTATTCGAATAGAAATTTTTTTGCTAATTTATAGATAAAATACTGGGTATATATTTGCTTCTATAATTTCATTAATATTCTCGTCAGAATTATGACCAAATCGTGACATTTTGAAATATTAAATATCTTGAAACGTCAAAATCGAAATAAATCAAAATGTATCCATGGCAGCGTAGATTCTAGTAGATATCCAATGAAATCAGTTAATTTGAGGTCATTTGATTCAACACAACCAATCTGAACAACATTATACTGAAAACAGCCCATGGTCTGTATGTAAGGAAATGCCAAATATCATAGTTTCAAAATAAGTAAACGAATACGACTCGTCTATACCTATTTTGTGCCGGTGTTTTAAATTAATTTAAGAAATGTTGAATAATAATTTAGTGATTTTATAATTTGTTTTTCATGTTATCCGTGAAATACTTTGAAGACATTTTTATGTGAAAAAATTGAGTTTAGCGATAAAAGACAAATATTTATTGCATAAATAGAGACCTGGATATTTCTGGGACAAAAAATTATAAATTCAAAAACATTTGTTAAGTTATGTTAAGCATTATCTCTAGGAATTTAACAGTCTTATACTGACCGTACATGAGTTAAGAACTGCTAACGAAATTTCTAGCTCTGGACTCTAGACGATTATTTTTCATCACAAGTTCAAATCCGTGATAAATAGTGATAAAGCTCTTAAAAATATGAGCGATAGATCATTGGATTCGAAATGATCTCTAAAAAAATGTATTGTAATGTATTCCAGCACGAAAAAAATTGTAAAAGTTTTTTGTTAACAATTCCTAAACTATCAATGTTTTAGATATGGGGGCATCCATTAATTATGTGAGCTCAGAATAGGGGGGAGGGGACCAATAAAATCTCACCAAGTCTCATTTAAACCGGGGGGGGGGGGGGATAATCGAAAATCTCACGTTAACTTCGAAAATGTAAAATATTACAGATATTAAAAATAGTTATTTGTGTATTTAGAGCGTAAAGTATCTTTCGAAAGCGGCAATTTTACTTTATGCTAAAAAAACACACATAATTTTTTCTACAGTCGCCCTTTTAGTAATTAAAACAGTTTCTTATATTATCTTAGGTTATAATAGGAGTGCTAGAATAATCGTCTTTTTCGCTATCCATCATGATTAACCTTAAAAAGTTCTACTGACTAGGGATGTTAAAAAATAATCGATTTTTATTTAAATAG
This sequence comes from Lochmaea crataegi, assembly GCA_947563755.1. Classification (NCBI taxonomy): domain Eukaryota; kingdom Metazoa; phylum Arthropoda; class Insecta; order Coleoptera; family Chrysomelidae; genus Lochmaea; species Lochmaea crataegi. The sequence continues at coordinate 20,380 of CANOBC010000114.1, read as the reverse complement.
ATTATTATTTTTTCATAATCGATTTTTATTTTCTTATAATCGATTTTTATTTATCGATATTTATAGTAATATCAATCGATTTTTAGTAAATCGATTTTATAAATTACGTGTTTAAATCGATTTTCGGAAACTGCTCGTATTATTTATTGACTATTTTTCAAAAGTTTGACAACTTTTGACGATTATTGACCATTTCAAAAAAATTTTGACAATTATTGACCATTTTTTAAAATTTTAACAATTATTGACCATTTTGACTGTTTTTCAAAATTAGTGACCATTTGTCCTAATATTTGATAATTTTTATCATTTTTCAAAATGATGAGAAATTTTAACCATTTTTGACAGTTTTTGACAATAATTGTCCATTTTTAACAGTTTTTAAAAATAATTGACCATTTTTAACCATTTTTGACCATTTTTGATGATTATTGACAATTGTTGACAATTATGGACCATTTTTCCAAATTTATGACTATTTTTGACAATTATTGACCATTTTCGACCATATTTCAAAATTTTTGACAATTTTTCAAAAAATAACAATTTTTGACAATTATCAACTATTTTTCAAAATTTGGACAATTTTTAACAATAATTGTCCATTTTTGACAGTTTTTGACCATTTTGACAGTTTTTGACAATTTTTGACCGTTTTTGATAGTTTTTCAAAAATTTTGACAATTTTTAAAAAAATTTCAAAATTTTGACAATTTTTCAAATTTATTGACCATTTTTGATAGTTTTTGACAATTATCGACCATTTTTCAAAATTTTAACAATTTTTGACAATTGACCCATTTTGACAATAATTGTCCATTTTTGACAGTTTTTAAAAATAATTGACAATTTTTAGCCATTTCTGATAGATTTTGGACATTTTCACAATTTTTCAAAATTTTAGACCATTTTTGATAATTATTGACCATATTTCAAAAACTTCAACAATTTTTGAAAATTATCAACTATTTTCAAAATTTGGACAATTTTTAACAATAATCGTCCATTTTTGACAATTTTTGATAGTTCTTGACAATTATTGGCCATTTTGACAATTTTTTCAAAAATTTCAACTATATTTCAAAATTATTGACCATTTTTGATAGTTTTTCAAAATTTTGATAATTTTTGACAATTATTGACCAATTCTGACAATTGTCCATTTTTGACAATTTTTTATAGTTTTTGACAATGTTCAAAAATTTTTTAACAATTATAGACCATTTTTAAAAATTTAAACAATTATTGTCAATTTTTGACAATTTTTGACAGTTTTCGATAAAAATTGTCCATTTTTAACAGTTTTTGACAATAATTGACAATGATTGACCATATTTCAAAATTTTTGACAATTTTCATATAATTTTATTTGATTTTTAATCTGATAAATTTTTAAATATTCACCAATTGAGTTAATTCGGAGGGCGTGGTTTGATTAAATAAGCGAGCGAAAAAGATTCCTTTTTTGCGCTAGAGCGTAAAGTAACAATCCTCGGCATTTGTCGACTTGGTTCGGGTATTTGAAAGAAAAGACAACGTATCGATTATTCCCTACGCACGGATTCTCCGAGTTACGACAGGTGCCGAGCGCTACTCATTCTACCAGACAATTCGCAGAATTTCCCACTGCGGAAAGAAAACCTAAAATACAAAGTCGTTCGGACAAAGAAAACGTAGACGTTTCCAGTGACTGTCTTCCTGCACTACCAGAAATTCCAGATGACATGACAATGTGTCCAATAATTTCGATCGAAAAAGTACACGAGTCTCCACGGATTGAGTAAAAATGAAAAAAATCTTAGAAGAAAAATATATGAGTTTTACGCCAGTAATATCGTTCTTGCATTTAAGATGATTAAAGAAAAATTAAAGGAAATTCCTGATTTTCCTTACAAAGCAGATAAAACCGTTAAAAATATCTTGAACTCTTGTGGGTTTCGGTTTAGAAAATTAAATAGCCGTCAAAAAATTATGGAATCCTCGAGAATAGTAGAGCTTCGACATTCTTATTTAGAAATAATTTCGCATTGTCGACGATTACAGAAAAATATAATATATCTCGATGAAACGTGGTGTGATACCCATGATGTTATCAAAAAAAGGTTGGCATGATAGGACTCCAAAGTGTTCATTAAATGCCCCTTCGAATAGAGGAAAACGAGTTATTATTGTCCACGCGGGTAATGAACATGGTTTCGTTAACAACGATTTATTATTGTCTGCCAAAAATATTTCAAGCTGTTCAGCGGACTACCATCAATATATGAATACTGCGTTATTTCAGAAATGGATCGAGGAACAGTTAATTCTAAACATCCCGGGAGGTTCTGTAATAGTTCTGGATAATGCTCCTTGTCATTCCAGGCAAACTGAAGAAATTCCTAAAGCAAAGGCTAGGGAACAAGTAATTGCAGATTCTCTGCAAAAAATGTGTTTCGGCATTCCAACACAGTGGCTAAAAAAATATTTGCTAAAATTATTACGAGAGCACAATTAAAACCCAAATATGTAGTGGATGAATTTGCCAAGCAGCATGGTCATGAAGTGGTTCGTTTACCCCCTTACTATTGTGTGTTTAATCCCATAGAGTTAATTTGGTCTAACAACAAACAGGGAATAAGAAAAAAATTTTTGCCAATTCTATCCGAAAGTGTGATTAAACTTATTAGAGATATTTGTTCTGAAGTGAGCCGCCCCGATGTGTGATATAATTGCGTCAAGCATGTAAAAGATGTAGAAGAAACCTATAGACAACGTTTTCCTGTTCATTCATTTGTAATTGAGCTGGATGACACATCGAGTGAGGAAGAAGGCTCACGGGATGATTAACTAATTTTTCTACTATTATGGGTACCTATTATACTTCATGTAATATTTTCTGACATTTGGCAATCATTTTTCGCAAATTCACATTATGAGTCTGAAACCGGCTCTGCTTCTAGATTTCCTTACTCGCCGACAAATTGTGAAACGACGCAAATTAGTTTTACCTACAAGTATATGTTCATTAATAATAAATAAAATATAAAAAATGTTTAATATACCACGTTTTAAAAACGAACTAAAAAAAAATTATTTTCCTTGTAACTAATTAATATATTTTTTTATTCTTTCCATATTTTCTTTCATTGTCATCCAATTCTGAATTATGTTGAAAATTTCAAGTCTCTAACCCATCGGGAAATAAGTTTAAATTAATGTGCAAAGTTCCACCCGGACAAGAAAACGAGTTAATGAAAACGTGGTAAAATTAAATATTTTTATGTATGTATCTATTTTTTTTAATTCCTAACTAACTTTGTTTCATATTTCTTAATATCGAACGATATAAATTTGTAAATATTTTATGTAGTCAACTAAAAAAACTGCCCGCGTTTAAACACCGCGTCGCCTAAATACAGTACCAATTTTGACGAATAATGGGGGTTACGCTGGAATCTCCATAAGGCAGAAAATTTTACATTGCGTTGCGTCTCTTCTTATATTTATCACCCAACGATATTAGTCCGACAGCCTTTTTTGGACAATCGATTTTAGTAGAGCTAGTTTTTTGACATGCTGTTTTTTTAGTCCAGTTACTGCGTCTGTTTGTACCTTTCTGTACCTTTTCCCGAATGTTACTGTATGTATGAATTTTTATTGGGGTGATATTCACTGAGACCTCAAATATCTATTGTGGTCCCTTTTTTCTACTTAGTTCCTGATGAAAGTCTCTGAGACTATTAGTTTCTTTAGACTTATTCCCCGAAGGAATTTTAGAATATCCGCAGGCTTTAGCTTAGGTAAGTGTCTCTCTTCTATCCAGTTTCCTCCTAGGTGTTGCGCCCTAGGATTCTGTATGCTATGTAATCCGCAAGTATGTGGATATTCTTCCATTCCACAGAATCTTCTTGCTCCACTATTTTGAGCTTTTTAAGGTGCCCATTCAGCTGAAAGTGTCCCATAAGGATACCTGTTGAAATTCTTAGTGAAGTTTTACTCTGGTTTAGGAATTCATGTGTTCTTACCTGGTTGTAGTTTCCCAGTCCTGCTAGATCTTTCCAATGGTCAGATCTTCTACTTTCTTTGGCGTGGCCTATTTCTTTTAATATTACATTGGGGCTGATACCGCAAGAGGGTTCCGGCCCCAAAAGGGTGTTTCAGTCCCCCTCTTTGCTTGTTCATCTGCTATTTCATTTCTTTCTATTCCAGTGTGTCCTGGAATCCACAGTAAGGTGACGATGATGTTTTCGCCTAGTTCATTGAGTCTACCTAGGCATTCCCATATCATTTTAGAACTGATTACGCCTTCTATATCTTTTATCAATATTGAACTGGTGTTTTTAATGATTCGCTCTCTACTTAGTCTGTATCTTGATGTTTCTGCAACATTTTCCACCACCATATGTAGTGGTGTGAATTTAGTCCATGGCCGCCCTTGGGCATGTTTTCATTGCTCCTGTAATGCATATACAGGCTAGTCTTCGATTTAAGGAGTGGTTGTCTCTCGTCGTCAATAGGCTAATCCTACTACTCCACGCAATGGTCTCAGGATCCTTGGGCTACAACCCCAATTTTTCCTGCCACGTTCCTGTACACCATGAATGCCATTTTTGTTTTGTATATAAAGGGTTTGTTCCACAGGAGTTTATTGTTTGGAGTCAAACCTAGACCTATGCTCCTGTATGGTCGTCATAGTTTTGTTATTGTTGACGTCGTGCCTCCATTTTAACAATCAATTTGACAACATAAAGGTATCATCAATGACAACTAACATTTCTATAAGTTCATTTTTATTTCCTGAAACAAGTTTACCACATGCAAGTCATCATTTTAAATCCTGAACAAGATGATCTTTGACTTCTGTAAATTTTAATTTTGCTCCAGGTACATCATCTTTCGATATTTCTATTTTTATAAGGTACAGGCTTATTACTGCACTTTTGCGTTTGGTGGTGTTTTGTGATGAAGTGGACAAAAGAGGACATAATACAGGTTGTTGAGGAGTAGATTTTTGAAAAAAAAATAGTCATTCTGAACATCAAACTATATTCTTGAGGATCTTCAAACCTCGACTCTCTTATCAAATTGTCAGTCGCTTATTTAATTCGTACTTTACGAAGATAACATAAAATACAGTGTGATTAATTGAAAAAAGGTATATAATTTTTTGTACGCTACTAATTGTTTATTTCGTTATAAATTAAGACGACCCACAATCATTTCTACAACAAAAATATCCATCAGCTAATTTTAAATTAATATCCGTGTACAAAATCCCTGTGAAAAATATTGAATTTTATATCTACTGGGTGCGGCATCGAAAACGAAACCAGTCAAAGACCTTTGAGATAATTTTTCTTGTTGAAAATGCAATGAAACAGTTGAAAATATTTTTCAAATAAAGTATACAGGGTGTCAATTTTAAAAATTACAATGGGCTGTACCTCGTGAACGAAAAGAGATTTCAAAAAAAATTCAAAACCGTTTCTAGGGTAGAGAGGGGGAACTAAAGTGACATGAGCGAGAACGCACCCCCCATCAACATATGTCATCACAGACAAGATATCTAGGCTTATGAAATTTTATCTAATACCTTCTGTTAAACATGATATTATTCTCGGTATGGACTTTCTCAAGATTTTTAACGTAAAAATAAATTTCTCTAAATTATCTTCAACTGTAAATTCTCTCTCGTTGGCTGTAGTCAATACAATTCGGGATAATCTCATTTAACTCCTAATCAAACTGGTAAATTAAATCAAACTATTGCTCTCTTCAAGACTATTAGTCCTTCAGATAAAATCGGCAAAACCCACTTGATAGAGCATTTTATTGATACCGGAAATTCCCCTCCCTTTAAACAAACCCAATATCCCTTTCCTCAGGCTATTCAAGCTTACCTGGAAAAGGAAGTAGATACTTTGCTTGAATTAGGTGTAATTCAGGAAAGTAAATCTTCATATTGTAGCCCTATCTGGTTAGTTCAAAAGGGAGATGGTAAATATAGAATGTGTTTTGATGGACGTAAATTAAATAGTGTAACTTTAAATAAAGTAGCTTATCCCTTACCTTCAATCGAAGTTATACTGAGTCAACTTCGAGATACTCGTTATATATCTAGTATCGATCTGAAGCAAGCATTTTCTCAAATTCCGTTGGAGAAATCATCTCGGGAAAAAACAGCTTTTGCAGTTTAGGGTAAAGGTTTATTCGAGTATGTCACTACCCCTTTCGGTTTAGTCTCTGCTCCTGCTAGTATGTGTCGTTTGATCGATTTGGTCATTGGTCCTTCCTTAGAACCGTATTGTTTTTATTACCTGGATGACATCATTATTTGTACACCTGACTTTGACAAACATATGGAAATTCTCCAGAGTGTTTTTGAGAGATTACGAGATGCCGGCTTGACGGTGAATTTAGATAAATGTCAGTTTTGTCGTTCTTCCCTTAGATATCTAGGTTATGTAGTGGATGAAAATGGTCTTCGTACCGATCCTGAAAAGGTTTCTGCTATTTGTGAGTATCCTGTTCCGAAAACTGCCACTCTGGTGCGTAGATTCTTGGGAATGGTTTCGTATTATCGGCGGTTTCTTAAAGATTTTTCTTCCTTATCTGCTCCAATTTCTGATCTTCTAAGTGAGCGAAAGAAACACCAACCCATTACTTGGACACCCCAAGCAGATCAAGCTTTCGAAAAGGTGAAAACTGTCTTAACTACCGCTCCTATCTTAAGTAGTCCAGATTTCACCAAACCTTTCTTCCTTATGACAGATGCTAGTGATGTTGGGGTAGGAAGTGTTCTTTTTCAACTGGAAGATGGACTCGAACATCCCATAGCTTATATGAGTAAGAAACTCACAAAGGGTCAAAAGAAGTTCAGTACTACCGAAAAGGAACTGTTAGCAGTTTTGTTAGGGATTGATCATTCTAGGTATTATCTGATCGGTCGTCATTTCACCGTAATTACCGATCATTCTTCTCTGGTTTGGTTGAATAACATGAAAAAACCTTCTCCTCGCTTAGCTAGATGGATATTGCAATTGTCGCAATACAACTTTTCTATCGTACACCGTAGATCTACCGGAACTGTAGTTGCGGATGCTTTATCTCGTATACCTGAAGTTAGTATTTTAGACTTATCTACCTTGCATCCTGATAAATGGTATAATGACATGATTTCTCATGTTCAGGATTTTCCGGAAAAATACCCAAGTTTTCGAGTTGAGAATAAAATATTATATAAACATGTCTTTAATAAATTTGGACCAATTAGCAATATTTCGGATTGGAAAATTATCGTTCCTACTAAAAATCGAAATTAAATTTTACATCATTTTCATGATAGTCCAACTTCTTCTCACTTCGGTGTTTTCAAAACATTAGAGAGAATTTCTGAGATTTATTATTGGCCGAATCTTAGAAAATCGGTTTATAAATATGTTACTCGTTGTAAAATATGTGCATCTTGTAAACCATCTAACTTACCACAAGCAGGATTAATGGGACAATATCGTAATATTAACTTCCCTTTTCAATTAATATCGTGTGATCTGTTAGGGCCATATCCCCGATCTCGCAAAGGTAATCAGTTCGCACTTGTTGTAGTTGACTGGTTCACTAAATTCGTATTGGTTCATCCCTTACGTCAGGCTACCGCTCGTTCTATAGTGGATTTCTTAGAAAATCGTGTTTTTCTCATTTTTGGAATACCTCAAATCGTTTCGTGTGATAATGGTAAACAGTTCACGAGTCATCTTTTCAAAAATCTCATGGAAAAATATTCAGTACAACGGATATGGTATAATGCTAACTTTCATCCGCAAATTAATCATACTGAGCGCGTAAACAAATCCATTGTCACAGCTATACGATCTTACAGTTTTGAAGATCATAGAACATGGGATGAAGAAATTTATAAAATTGCTCAAGCAATTCGGCTGTCGAAACATGAAGTTACCGATTTCACCCCTTCCTTCCTTACCTTTGCTCGAAATGTACCTGTCTCGGGAAATTTTTATGGTAAAATTGCAGAAAATGCAAATAATCAGGTTACCATTTCCGACAAAGTTCACCGAATTCAGGATACACAAGAAATGCCTAAATTTTTCGAAGTGGTGAGAAAGAACTTGCAAACAGCATATCGACAAAGTAGTCAACGTTATAATTTGCGCAAACGTGATCATAGGTTTTATGTAGGTGATCGGGTTTGGAAGAAGAACTACCCAAAATCGGACAAAGCCAGATATATTTCCGCAAAATTTTTACCGAAATATACACAATGTACCGTATATCGTGTTATCTCTCCCTTAGTGTATGAATTAAAAGATGAAACGGGAAAAAATATTGGTCGATGGCACATGAAAGACCTTAAAGCTGGTATCTTGTCTGATGATGAGTGTTCTGATATCGATGATTCCGAAGCAACCCTAACGTAATCAGATAAATATATCTTTCCTAATTGTTCATTCTATTTGTGTTGTATGTTGGTGTCTCGAATATTTTTTTTATCTTTTTATCATAGACATTTTCCTTTTCTCTGACTAGTAAACGATAATGACTTTCTTTCCCTACTACTGATTAGCAAATTAACCTTCGTGTTCTGGGATAAATGAGTAGTGTAATAAATATTTTCCTAGCCGGATGGAATTCTAATCTAAGAATTATAATATAAAATCTGTTGAGAATTTTTCGAATTTTTAAAATATTCAAATTTATTATAATTTTGAAAAATTTTTTTTGCACAGTCAAATCAAATTGAGTAATAAACCTGTTGCGCACATGCATAGAGGTTAATGAAATTGGGTCTAATTGATTTGGAGAAATATCGGATACACCTTAAATGTTTTAAGGGTGATATTATATCTTCATTATCTTATCTTATCTCAATTATCGTAGTTTACGATAAATATCTTATCTTATCTAAGTGGACAAGGGAAGTAAACTTGTCTACTGTACTATATATTTTATAGTACTTATCTTATCTTAACGTTACAGACAAAAGTGTCTTGTCTGTATTTATATGCCGAAAGGGTATATAAAATTTCTTCTTTAAAGACCATTGACAATTTGACTTTGCAATTAACTTACATAGTTGCTGACATATCAGGGGATATCGAAGTTATTATCTTAGCTCTAAAGTCTTATTACCTCAGTTATCTAAAATTTCTATTATCTTAACTATCTTGAAATTTTAATATCTTAACTGTTTTAAAATTTCCTTTATCTTAATTACCTTAAAAATTTTCATTACCTTCATGTTGAAAATTTTTAGTATCTCAAGTGTTTTAAAATTTTTTTATTATCTATTTGTTAATATGTTCGAGAAGTCAACTTACATTACAGAAATTATTGCTTATCTTCAGTCAATATCTTACCTAATATCTTGTCTACTTAAAATTTTTCTATTTTGCTCATTACATACCTCTATCTATGATCATTCTGAAAGATTGATCTAGATATTTCACTTATAGACATGGATTCAATCTGTCTATATTTTATTGCATCCCTTTTTCCTTTTTGATTATATTTTTTTTGTTGGTTTTCTCAGCAGTGGGTGTTGAGGGAGCTCAGAGCGGTCTGGAATGTGTTTTAGGGTTCAGCGTCGGGGGGTTAATCAGCCTGGGAGGCAGAGGTGGCTAAGGTCTGCTGTCATTAGTTAAATCTACTTGGGGGGTTAGCTACTGCGTTTGTGCCAACATGGCTCACATATCGCTCTGGGGATTTTCCAATAGAACTGTTGTGGGATGCCGTTGTCAATTTCTCTTTTCCCCAAATTTCAGCTTGACAGAAGCTACATTCTGTTAGGGGGTTAGATCGAGCCTCCTTGGACTTGCTGTATCAGCTTGTTCTAAAAAATTTTTGAATTTTTTCTGTTTTTTTTTGGTTTGTTGTTATATTCATTATTTAGTTTATCGATCTTAAAAGCTTTTCTATTTAAGGAACGTTATGTTGTATTGTCATGGTGTTTTGGGTTTGGTCTTCAGCTGAAGCTGAGATTGGAGACCACGACGCGATTTAACATCTCTCGCGAGGTCCTTCTCATTAGGCAGAAGTTGATTTCTTGATCGGTGATACTGTGGTGGTGCACATATCCGACCAAAAATATGAGTAGTTTTTTTGGGTTTCTTTTTATTTCATATATCGTTATATAGGGTATAATATGGCTCAAATTCTGGTAAAATTTTTTTTGTAATTAAATAAAGAAACATTTTATAAATAATAGCTCATCCATATCTTTTTTATCTAACTGAGGGATAATCAATGAATCTGGTGGGAGTCTCATTTCTTTCCTTATCTCATCTTATCTTATGTCATTATCTTTGGGAACCCACTGCTGCAGTGATTTATCTTTCTATTGAATTTCGTAAATTATTGGTATGTAGATACCTGGTACTGGTTCCGCTTTTCTCAGAATTTACCGTTCAAAGTTTCTGCTGTGTTTGTGTGATGATTTTTTTTCTCTAACGTTCTGCTTGCGCGATGACCAATGGCTACTGTGGACGCTAACTGGCAACCTCCCTGGTAAGAGCCTAGGAAGAAAAAAATTCATCTGACTTTCCGGTGAAGACTTTGGACCGCTCCCTTTCTTTCATTTTTTTTTAAATCTTTATTTTTCTCTAAATTAATTATTCGGAAGAATCCTCAAATTTGTTCTTTTCCTTCAGTATCGCAGTGACTCGTTCCTTTCTTCTTAGTCTTCCTATCGTTCAATAGCTCCTTAATATCTTCTTTCCTTCAGTCTCGTAATAGCTCAAAGCCACTTATAAAAAAAAAATTTATTGGAAAAATTGTTGTGCAAGAAAATATGGAAATTGATAATTCCAGTGATGAGGATGATGCTTCGCCAGCTCAGATATTTATAGGAGAAGCAGAATCAGGAAACGTGAGTATTCATCCATCCAAATCTCGATACTTATATTTTGATTTTTGTCCAAACTTATGAATACATAATCCTTTATTGACTGAGGAAATTGTTGCAGATCGACCAATTGATTGCAGATGTGGTCACCAGATACACTGTGGAATCGAGTAGTGACGAAGGTAATGCCGATGATTCAAATGAAAATATAAAATGGGGCCCTGTTGATGGAAAGTCTCTCAAGAAATTCGATATTGTTGGAAAAAATACTGGTATAAAGCCACAATTTTATGACATGTTCGAAAGTAATCCCTACGATTTTTTCAATTGTTCATTACTAATGATTTGGTGACATATATGGTGGAACAGACTAATATATATGCTGCACAGACTCTCGCAAATGTATCTGCTTCGAAAAAAACAAAAGCACGGAAGCCCACTGATTCTCAGGAAATGGAAAAATTATTTTTTATTTTACTGTGGAAGGGTCTATTTCCTCTACCAGTACTGAGATTATACTGGAGTGGGAGTTTTTTGTATGAGAATAACATGAAGAAAGTTATGCCAAGAAATCGATTTGATCAGCTTTACAACATGTGGCACTTCAATGATAACCTAGATCAAGCGTATAACAATGATCGGCTAATACTGATAGATTATTACATGGCCGAAAATTCAAGAGCTGAAATTCCCGTAGAAACGGAGAACTGCGGTAACAATACTCAAGTTAGTGTGGAAGATATAGTCCAAACGACGGTCTAAGCAATTTTAGCCTATGATCAAGGTAGAAATTGTAGAAGAGACGACAGTAGCTTGCGAATTACCTTTAAGGTGCTGTCCGCGCTCTTGCCTGAATTCCATGGATCTGAAGACAATCAGCAACATGTTAAAGTATGGCTAGAACGAGTCGATTCAGTTCAGAGAACGTACAATGTTCCGGACGAGACTTTGAAATTGCTCGTTGTTGGAAAATTAAGGGGCCACGCGCTAAAGTGGTATCACAGTAAAACGGATCACGTGATAATGGAGTGGAATTCACTAAAAGTCGAACTAGGAAGAATGTATATGCCGACTGTAGATCCAGTTACCTCAAGAAGGATAATGGAAAGAAGGAAGTGGAAAAAATTCGAGAGCTTTTCAAGTTACTATTGGAAGAATTATTTTCAATAATGAACAACGTATCAAGAGATGGCTCTAGTGGTAGCGGATTTAGAGAAAACCAAAATCGTCAAAGTGCCGGAGTTCCGAATAGTGATAGTGCGAGCCGAGGGAGGGCGCTAGGGTTAAAGTGTTTTAATTGTGGTCAAGATAGCCACAGAATAAGTGAATGTGAAAAACCCAAGAGGCCACGAGGATCATGCTTCAAGTGTGGTTCCCCCAACCAGAAAATATCGATGTGTCCCAGTAGAAGCAGCCCTGTAGCGATTGCACCGGATTCGACTACTAATCGAGGTAACGTAGCTTATCTCGACCAGAACCAGAGGAATATAAAACCTTATTCGGTTGAAGTTCAAATTGTAAGTAGACAATCTAATGTTATGATAGGCGTCTTAGACACGGGTAGTCCAATGTCATTGATTTGCGAAGAGTTTGTTGAACCTAGGGATATAATGAGCTATGACAGTGATCAAACTTTTTCGGGTATAAACAATTCACCATTAGAAATAGTAGGAATCTTTTGTATTGTTAGTCAAATTAAAATGCATTTGAGGTTTTTTGTCATCAAGAAGAATAGTATCAGTTTTAATCTACTCTTAGGCCGCGATTTTATTACAAACGAAAATATTAAAGAAATCAGATTTAAAAAAGAAAATTTAGAAATCATAGGAGAAACCGTAGAGAATGTTGATAACGATTTTCAATTTCCTTTTTCTGAGATTTTGTTGATTGAAAATGAAAATAAACAAGATATTGATGTAAACGAATCATTACCATTTGATATAAAATCACAAGTATCCCAGATTATGGATGATCATTATTTCTCTTGTTTAAAACCACAAAAACCAGCTACCGTAATTTGGGGTAACTTGAGACGATGGGGTTACTTGGGACAATTTGCAGACACCATTATTTTTCGTAATGTTGGCAACCCTGTCGACATAGGTGATGTTGTTTTGTTCGCAAGAGGTGTGGAATGTGGTGTTATCAACCGATAATAATTGAATCCTTATATACTATATAAGGTAAATTCATAATTTTTCACTAAACTTCAACTTTGAAACTGTCAAATTTCAAACATTACATAACTTATATTATAATTTCATGACTAATATCTGAAAACAAGTAATTGTTGTAGAAAAGCTAACCTCTAATATCAATTGTGATATATCATGAATTTCATTGCGGCGTTGCCAAGTTTATGGTTGCTACAAAATATAAATTCACAACCTGACCATGATTGCGTAACATAAGACAACTGTCTCAAGTTACCCCACCACAAATTATGTACTATAAAACCTTGGTAGGTACCTACCTATCCACTTACTTACTAATCAGAGTTTCATTGTTTCAGGTCAGTTATGGTTCGAACACAAAAAAAGACGTAATAATTACAAATTTAGATTCATTTCATGTTTATACTATTAAGAATGACACGGATGATAGAGTGAATGATTGGGGTGTTAAACCGATATCCGGCTTATGGTATTTTATTGAAGTATAATGGTACTACTTTGCAAAGATTAATTTAAAAATTTTTCAAACTGAATATTTTAGGAGAAAACTGGAAATTAAGATTTCCTATATGTTTGCAACTTTTATTACAGATACGTCACGCACTTGAAGACGAAGCTAGCCACTTTCTGAATTAGATGTTTTATGAACAAATAGCCAGTTACAAAAAGGCCATTTGAATTTGAAGTTTGAAGAACAGTCAAAGTCTATGATAATTTGTTTTTGTTTACAGTTTATACGAGCTTGACGTTTTAGTATTATAAAAAAAATAGAAGCATTGTGTTAATATTTTTTTAGTTAAGTTTAGTTAGTTTTTCTCCACAATAATCATCTAAATCTTTTTTTGTATCATACACTGCACGAACACAACAGTTACAACGCCTCGTAAGAAGTATGTGACGAAAATTGTGGTTTGAGGCTACTATAGAAGAAAATATAAACAGACTACAACTAGTTACTATTGCTGTGAAGATAATTTTGAGTAATTATATATGTGTAAAAATAAATCGGAAATAAATTTAGACAACTCCTAAGTCTTTCACTATAAAAGCAATATAACATAAGCATAACCTATACTTCAGCACGATTTTAAAACTGAAGACGACAGAATTGTGGTCCTATATCAACCTTTATGTACCTAGTTAACTTCTCTTTTAGGTTATGTATGAAAAAGCATGAATGGCGAACTATTTAAATCATCCAAAATTTGAATTTTCAAATCGACATAAAATCCTTGTGAGAATGAAAATATTAAAAATAATTGATTCCCCATTATGATTTTGTCCACCACTAACTATATTAACATCAGTGAGAAAACATCATATTTTTGTTAGGTTTAATACCCCATTAACAGTGAAGCGTATATAGTGTTAAATAAATCATTGTCACACTTTCCATGAGCTATTTTATGTATACTGTGTGTATATGTGTACTTTTTTCATAAGGGGTTAATAATTTAATTATTGTAAGAATTTCCTTGTACCATTAGGCGTACATATTTTGTTTTAAAAGGGATCAATTTATATGTAAAAATTTACATCTACCATGGGCGTAAGATAGAATTTTTAAAGCGGATTAATTTATTTGTAAAAAATTACATTCACGATGGATAAAATTTTTAAAAGGGATTCATTTATTGGTGTTTTCACTTCTGTCGGCAGTCCCATTAGTGGACTACGTTTTTTTTTAACTTAAATCATTGGTTACATTTAACTTTTTTCTTATACTTGTTATTTGTGAGATACCAGGGAAAATCGAGAAGTACTCAATTTTAATAAATGTTGACAACCACGTTATTAGGAGCTTTATCAAAAAAGTATTCAAATATATTTTGAAAGAGTAAGGCAGTGGCGTACACAATTTTTTAATGTATTAAAATCGGGAGTTACACATTAGGTCTGTCCAAACCGCAATTAGAAACTGTCAGAAACGATCAGAGAATAACTGGTCATAGCAAACACAACGAGTTTACTTTCGCGTAATTCCATTCTTTGATTGCAATGATCGACTACTCTCTGATCTGATATTTTAAGCTGATGATGGTGCCATCAGCGCTATTTTGAATGACGTTATTTTGCTACAGAGCAGTATATATGCATCTCTTTTTTGGGGGTCTCTGTTCTGCTCATTAGGATGACAGGCTTTTTATTTTTTTAGACAATGCAAAAAATATCCTGAAAAATGATTTAACAATAAAAATTTTCTTCAATATTTCACACATACATGTTGTATCAATGCAACGAATGCTGAATTATTAAATGGAAATTCAAAAATTACAGCGGAAATTCCACGTTGCCATGACAACCCAGCAATAATTCCACGTTGCCATGACAACTGTTGACCGAAAACATTAAAATGATAAACGTGAAACGTCAAAGAAGAGTTTCTTAGAGGTTATGAATCGATTCGGAGATATAACAAAACGGGAAATTGATAAAAATAGCATTAAAAGTGTACCCATAAACACGGAAAAGAGTAAGAATAGTGTATGGAGACAATTTATGTTATTTTGCGACGAAAAAAGTACAAATTCAATATAGTGGAGATATTTGTATTTTTATTCGAAAAATATTCTTCCCAAATACCGCTTGTACTTAAAAATTAACCGGATAATTTCCATTCAAGCTTGTTGTCTAATTCCACTCGTTCTTCGAACTCGTGGAATTATTAACAACAAGCTTCCATGGAAATTATCGGTAATTTTTCAGCACTCGTGGTATTACCCCCGAAAATTCTTCGAACATCCTTAAAAAGACTAATAAATAAGGTTTTCAAAATAATATACTCTTATATTCACTTCTAGGACGGCCGGTATATATAAATATTAATCGTAGATATGATAAACAACTTTACTTATTTAACGGGGTGACTAACGAATAAATTTTGTCGATTTATATTCAGTACTTACTTGAAAAAGTAAGAGCTAAAATATATAAAACGAAAACAAACACTTAACCTCATTAATCGACTATTCCCGACTATTCACGAACGAAGACCGAAACGAGGCATGGGTTCCTGCATTTAAGAGCGCGCTCCTAAATTAGACAGCTCAAAACATTTGGCACCCCTGACTTGCAACAAAATTTAGGTCATTTTGTAAACCACAAATCTAAAGAACGCAGTAAAATTAAGTGTTGAAATTTTGACACAATATAACTTGGACCTTTCTCTTGGGGATCAGGTATTTTGGTTAAGTTTTATATTGTTTTAAAAAAGATATTAGCCATTATGTGATGGTATGTTTTTGACAGTTTTGACAATTTGTGGTCACCAATTTGAACGCCAAGATCTGATCCCCAAAAGAAAGCCTAAAGAATTCGATTCTGAAAATATGAAATCTCAAACCATTGTATTTTTTGAGATTTGTTGCATACAAAATTTTGGAAACGAACATTAGTTCAGACGTTCCACCGACTTGATGGATGGCGCTGTATGGAACTTCAATGACAGATGATGACGGTTTTGTGTCCATAAAAATATTTCAAATTATTTATTATTGTTTATAGCGTAGCTTGTCAGTATTTGTAAGTGGTTATAATAAAATAATCTTCATGCTGAAAAAGTAAATTTGTGCTTCGTAAATGCTCTTTATATTTACTCCACATGTGCTCCATCACAAGTAACGTATTTAGTGCCTATAGGTGTGAAATAAACCACAAATATTTTTAGCTACTGCTAGTGATCCCACAAAAAAGTGCCCTATATTTATTGATCCCCATATCGGGGCCTTTTGGTTCCTCCGGGGACCTGTACACAACCATAGACTTCATCAGCATACATACATTGGCCACCCGAGTTAGTGAGAAAAACTACATTGGTGATAGTAATAAATGCATTCTACTAATTGACCAAAATAGACATTTCGTATTCTATTCTATACTGTTGTAATCTTTTATTTTCGAAACACAGGAATAAAAATGTTATATATTTTTGATCTTCAATTTTTCCAGGTGATGTATCGAAATGTTATTATAAATACTTTTTGCAGTTTTCCTCCAGTTTGTAATGAACGGACATGCCTGTTTTTCCATTGACTCTTCTTAATCCTAATTATTCAAGTAAATTATACCAAAAATGTCTTCTTTTATTGAAAACAAATTATTTAGGCAATCTTTTTGTTTAATTGTAGTATTACAAATTTGAAGTACATAGTAAGTAGGCAGTTTTTATATTAATTATAATACAGAAAGAAATGCTAATTAATTAGGTAAACTATAAAAATGTTTATTATAGCAATAAACGAGACATGTCTGCTTTTTCAATGATCCTTATTAATTATTCAAAAAAAATCACAGCAAAAATAGGTGTATGTATGTTTTTGTTGAAAAGAAACAAATCAAAAATATTCTATAAAAATAAATAAAATTATTATTACATTATGTTTAATGTATTTGTCTTCATATTTATTAGTACATAGCAACTGAAGTTCATCTTCCATTTTTCTCTACCATTTCTCCTCAGAACAAAAAGAGAATTAAAAGCTTATAAAATTATCCATTTTTTACGATTCTACACTCACAAAGGGGTGGTGACACCCATCGACATACTGAAGTCTTGATCCATATAGTTATAAAGACTGAAAAAAAAACATTTTCAATTTTAAATACTCTAAATAAATATTTTTACTAACAAAATTATTTCAAACTCATTTCAGCAAAAGTTTTAAACAATCCATTTTATCAGAACTGTAAATGAAATAAAAAATTAGATGTTTTTTCTAAATAGGTGTTGACATTTTTTTACTTACTGAATAGTTATAGCGAACACTGCTAGGTACATGGAATATTATTTGGACCTGTGCTGGCAGTTACATCAGGCTTCATTTTAATCACATAATCAGAACTGTCAATGAAATATAAAGATTAGATGCTTCTTCTAAGTAGGTGTTGACATTTTTCTACTTACTGAATAGTTATAGCGAACACTGCTATATGGAATATTATTTGGACCTGTGCGGGCAGTTACATCAGGCTTCGTTTTAATTACATAATCAGAACCGTAAATAAAATATAAAGATGAGATGTTTCTTCTAAATAGGTGTTGACATTTTTTTACTTACTGAATAGTTATAGCGAACACTGCTAGGTATATGGAATATTATTTGGACCTGTGCTGGCAGTTACATCAGGCTTTATTTTAAAATGTCTTGTTAGTGTTTTTACTTACGCATTAGTATCGGCATCCATATCTTTACCCTAATTATATGGATTCTGTCTTGCCAGACTTCTTTTTCTCATATTCTGATATTGCTTGCTTGATATAAGGGAGGTCAATGTATTTCTGTCCTTTTCCTATTTGATTTCTGAATATTTCAGGAGCTATACATTCTGTATAGAATTGCTTCAGTTTCAGACGCATTTTTTCGGCCCATATTTTTCTATCTATCTCAATTTCCTGTATATATAGATTTATATTATCGCAGATATACACAACAGAGTAACATCTGCTACTATTAGCACAACACAACCCCGTTGTGTTGTGACTATTAGTTATTTTGGTGTATTCTTTGGTTATATTCTGGTTATATTTAATTGCCCGCCGATTCCCCTGGATCTAAAAACACACGCTACCCCTACCCAGTCGAATTTGTTCGTTTTTTGCACAATAAAACGTAAATGTTTAGAATTTACATAGTTGCCACAACTATAAAAATAATGTTGAATTCACTTACCTAGATATTGTAACGAGAAAATAATAATGAAAAACCTACAATTATCTGAAATGAAACAATAACAAAATATAAGCACATACTTACCTGATATATTTCTATTTTGGAAACCCAAAAATTAATCATAATTTGCCTTATGACTAATACACTCTAGGTACGAAGTCGAATATCGAATTTTGAAAACATAAGAAACCTAACATACAGGTCAAATGGTCACTATATAGATATTGCAAGTTCCTAAAAATATACCTAATATCTTTTATGACGTGTAGATTTTATTGTTAAAAAAAAATTTCTCCTTGTTTGAGGATTTTCGTATAACATGGCAACATCGGTTGTGAATGCAGCATTCTGTATTTTACGATTTTACTTGGCTCTTTTGGATTTTAAAGCTTCGATGCCAAATGTAAAAATTATCCCTAGAAATCCTTAGATGCAATTTAATAATCCTCTCCGACGACGATAAAAAGAGATGAGGATGGTTATCTAGTTTTTAGCTTGCCATAGGTAATAATAATTGTTGAATAAAATTAATGAATGAGGTAGGTAACATTACATTTTAAAAAATTTCGAAGCATAAATGTTTTGTAGGTAACTTTGTCTTGTCAATATACCTACCTAGTCGAAATTACCATGCAAATGAAATGATTATATAAGCATTTAAAACAATGAAAGAAAATAAGAACCCAAATAATAATTATTAAAGGATGACGTAGTAATAGTATTAGTTGTTGATTAGATTAGAAATATTGTAAAACAAAGGAAGGCTAAAAAATTAATTTCGTCTACCTACTCTAGAAATGGCAATAGCGCTTCTTCGACTTGGTAGAGCTGAAATATCTGAGCTTTATTTCTTTTTTCCTTCAATCTGCTTTCTTATCTTATCAGTAGGTAGGTACAAAGTTATGTGGCTTCAAATATCTTTGAAATGAGGGTAGGTCCGTAAAATGGGTAAAAAAACTGAAGTTTCTAAAATGTTTTAGCGAAAAGCTCGATCAAATTCAGTTCCTTTTTGTATAAATATATTTTAAAATAAGTAATCTTTTAAAAACGAAAAGATGTTTAGAATTAAAAATAACTTTCAAATAGGTATTCAATATTGTTTATTTAGATCAAAAAAATAATTTTTTCGATATTTTCTGTGAAATAAAAAAAATTTTGATGTAAAACAATGTGTTAAATATTTGGAAGTTATTTTTAATTCTAAACATCTTTTCTTTATAATTTTTGAAATTGTCCAAAATAAAAAATGTACCTACCTACCTACTTGAGACTCTTGAGCAAAAATCACATCTAATTTAAATTTTGATATCTAATGTATATATTATACCTACCTAGTTTATTTCGTATTCAATAAATTATTTAAAAAAAATGAAAAATGGTCGTAATAATTAATAATGGGTTGTAAGTTGTGTTGTATATATATATTATATCTATAGGTAATCTATCACGTGAAAATATTCACAAGATTAGCTTTTTGCAGTGTTTTTTCATTCAGATAATTCCAATGGATTTTTATTAGGTCGGCTTGGTTTGCTTTGTATTTTATCATTAGGTATTTACCTACTTCTCAATAAATGGAAATTATAAATCTCGATATATAAAACTTGAAAATATAGAGAAACGACGATAATGATTGGAATATTATTTTAATTTCAAAATTAACCTATAAAAGTACAGAAAAAAAAATTAAAGAAGAA